>APFE031226901.1:10501-25303 GCA_000404065.3 Pinus taeda
CTGATTATAGACTAGTTCAGTAGAGCGAACTTGTATGACATGCCACGAGTCACTGTTTTGACCTTTGGCTTTGAAAAATATATACAAGAAACTATAGCCCGTCCTCTTTCTGTACCTTCTTACAAAATTTCAATCTCATTCTCAGAGAGAAAGCTATGATGATTTTCCATAGGTGAACTATTTGGAATGTAATTCAAGAGTCCACAAAAGACCAAATTCCTTAGATCATATCTCCGTAAATATAGCGCGAAAATATCTGCAATTCAGACCCGAGATTCAGCGTGATCTCTTCTCAAATGGGTTTTTTTTTAGCTTCTAAAACATCAAAAAAATAAAAGTTATAGCGAAAATTCCACGATGACCTATTTGGAGTAGCGAAGCCCTAGAATCCAAAGCTCTGATACCAAATGTTATGAAGCCAGCTCAAAAAAAATATAGAAAAGATAGATCAATGCCTTAGAATTCAGCCTCTTCGAGGGGGCAACCCCCTTTACATTACATAAATGAACAATTCTTGGATGATTCAAATGAAAAGACCTCCTTTCTATATATAGGAGTCTAAGGGGTCATAACATAATCAGAGCCTACATAACAATAATAATGTAAGGGCACAATAATAACAATAGTGGGCTTCTATGGGGCACAATAGTAACAATATGGGCACTACATGGGTACATCAATATAATATGTGGGTTGTACTAATAACAATAAGGGGTTACACTAGTAGTATAGGGGCCTAACAGAGGCTTAGAAGTTGTAACGTTTTCCAACACTTTTGAGGCTTCATTCATATATGGAAAAAGGCGAATAGGATGATTCCCTTCACATAACTTACAGGGAAAACTGACTTTATCATTTTTCCCATATACCTTACTGTCACTAGTTGAGGGTTTGTCACTAGCATGATCCCTAGAGGATGATGACAAAGGTTGGCGTGAGTCTGTAGACCACACTTCTAATATCTTAGGAATACCAGGACAATATCTAAGAAGGTGGTCACCCTTACATAACTTGCAAAGGGATTTATCTTTGTGGGGCTCATTGAAAGGTTCTTCCATACTAGTTGCTTGGATATCAATGGTTTCTTGGTTGTCCCCTTGCTTCTTTTGCTTCTTCTTAGTGTTCCTTTTTTTCTTATTATTATCTAATTGGTTACTAACTTTAAAGCTTTCACCAGACGAAGAGGAAGAAGAGGATGAAGACTAAACGGGTGAAGAAGGCAAAGGGTCATTGTTAGGATCAACTTTTTCAGGTGAATGACCACTTGGTTGAGAAGCATTTTGGACATTCGAAACCACAGTGGTCGAAAACAACCAAACTAGAAAACCAATGGTAAATTCAGGAAGGGACAATGTTGCCATATAAGGAGCACCAATATTTCCAAAAGAAGGAAAAGGACTAGGATTCTCATCAAAGGGGTTTCCTTGACCGGTGGACTCGAGAACCATTTCCATTAGTCTCAACCTAAGATCTACGAAGGAGTTGTTCCATGGTAAGGATGTTGTTATGCAATTTTAGAAGTAATGACACCAATAAAACAAAGGAGTAAACTAGGAAAAATGTTTACCAAGCAACCGTGAACTACAATATACACCTTGAAGAACCAAGGACTAAATGTACGTGCAAGAAATCTCCCCGAATGTTATGTTTGGTATATCACAATGTATAAGGTGGCCAACTCAGTTACTTATAAATGGATAACAACCTAGGGTGGACTTCGAAAATATACTCAATGGTAAATGGAAGTGCAGTTCGTAGTAGTGATGTCTAATGCGTAACCATTCGATGAGAGTGTTCCCATATACTTATCATGCTTGGAGAACCATCTGATATCCCTGAAGGTATATGGAGAAAAATCTGATACACTTATGTACGTGGAACGAGATATCACACCCATATTGTAACACTGACAAAAAAAATGAAAGCTCCTATGTTTAAAGACGTTGGAACATGTCTCTAGCCTAGACTTCTAAATGTTTGCATTAATGTTACAAATTCTCCTTAGGTTGATTCAATCAATTTAATGTTTATCTTCAATTAAGTTTCAGTTTTTGGGCTCATCACGAATGTCACATGAATATCCTAAAATGAAAACTAGCATGAGGAAATGGAATCTTTTGCATTCAATGAAAATCTATCTGAGGAAGGGAAGATTCAAAGATTATGCAGAAAACAATGTGCAAGATGCAATTCCCTTTTAAATGTAATTGTTCCAATTTTGATGCACATAAAATGTTGAGAAATCTAGAGCATCAATTGCTAGGTGATTTCTCATTAATTAGTAGTTGTTTGTGAGTGTTTTTTACAACTTTAGATTAGGATATTCTTCTACTTATATTATTATCGTTCTTTTTCATCAAACAACTACCAATGCATGAACATAAATAAACAAAAGATACTGAATGTAGGCTATGAGCCAAGGCCAAAACCTCTCGCTCTTTGAGAGGAAAATCCCACACATTCTTCTTATAGAGATTCTAATTGATGAATATCAAGACCAAGACCAAGACCCTAGACCTATTAGCCACTCCAAGATCAAGACACTAGTTCGCTTGACTATCAACCTTCTTCTCCTCTCTTCCTCTTGATTCTTCTTCCATCACTGAGACATTGATGAGATCTTGTCACTTGTAGGAGCATAGAGACCTCATGGACTGTGATATCACTGGGACAGTGACTGAGATTCCACTGAGAATGTGGTGAGAATTCATCACTTACAAACTCTTGTTGTAGTATCACTGAAGATAAGAAACCCTTCTCACTGCAATACCGAAATACTTGTGACTGCAATCCGAACTTGTTTCTTTTCTTGTCACTATAATTTTCACCCAAATTTCAGAGGTAGACCAAACTCCTTGACTATTAGATAACACTATCTTGATCTCTGCAATCTTGTACCCTATCTGAGATTCTTAGTCTCTGTTAGCCTGGTTGGCAAATGGCCCAAAAAATGGATCCAAACATGCCCCAAAGTCTCCAAATTTGCTTAAAATCATGCCAATGGATCCATATATGCTCTTGAAGTCTTCAAATATTTCTTAAGATCATTCAAAGATTGAAATAAGCGCAAGAGGAGAGCCCTTGGAAGGGCGGAAATACACTGTCGGGAGGCTAAAACACTGAAAAATCAGTGAAAAACCAAGTATCATAGGTTTAACAGTCCAAACAAAGAGCAGTCGTTAGATCTGGCTGATCAACAACCCAAATCTAAGCGGCAAATCACAATCGGTGGATCTGATCGGCGGGCAGTGGTAATCAACAGAAGACACCGTTGATCAGCGATCTACAATGATCGGATCGGCAGGTCGCATCGGTAGAGGCAAATCAGCGTAGACAATATGGAATGAATGATTGCAATTGGCAATTAAACATGGACCATCGATCACGTGCACAGATCGACGACCCACATCGCATCAGCGGATCACAATCGGAGAAACCTTAAGGAGCGGCGTCGGTGCGATAAGTCCCAGACCCGACGACATTATAAGCGTTATTTTATAATATTTCAGGTCCGCATGTAAGATTTTTTCAATGTATTTTCATGTATTTCGTTATTTAATGAAATACAAAGGGAACATGGGAGAAACACCGTATATTATTTGAAGTTCGCCAAAGGCCAATTTTCATGTATTTCCTGTGTTTTTCAAGTATTTTAAAACACAAAGGGAACAAAGGGACCAGGTCGTCTGCGATAGGTGACAGCGACCCAAAGGGTGGACCCAATAGATATATATTCCATGTTTAAGGACTTTTTAAGTCTGAAAATGACAGAGATGGGCGGGCTTTTCATAATGTTGTTGTGTTTTCTGTATTAAACAAAAAACAATCACTCTAATCCTTTTAAAGGGAAAACAGAGGCCCAAATAGCCATTTCAAGACAGAGACAGAAGGCTGGAAGGGGAAAAGCGACAGCCCAACACACGTAGCTTGTACAAAACAAACAGAAACATCAAGGGCCACAACGACAACAACAAATGATCATGGAGCATCAACAACATAGCATAGCTCATCAAAAGAAACATCATGGGGCATCTCTGGCACAAGAGAGCTCCTAGACAATGCATCAAACTACCTGAAGGTGGTTATTCCTCTGTCAGAAGGAGAAAACCTCTGATCCATGCTTGCCTATTCAGGGAATCAAACAGTTAACAAGACATATAAGATAGATTAAGACTCCGAGCCTTTGAGAGCTTAGAAGCATTGTAAAAGGCCTATAAAAGGCTGAAAACTAAATGTAACAAGCGTTCAACATTTGAAGACTGTGGAGAATCTACTCCTCTAGCTTCTCATCTTCAGGCCAACAATATAAGCTTCTTTTGTTGTTATATGTTTAATTCCCATTTTCTCTGTTGTTCTATGCTTGCACTTGAATAGGTTATTCATGTTTTCTACTGTATCTAATGCTAGATAACTGTCATCTTATCTCTGCATTGATAAATTAGATTTGCAAGTTTCATTTACTTTCTGTAGCTGGCCATTCATATGTGTTTATGTATGCATCTACTGGTACAGTTAGTATTCTCCATCTATCCATTGAATCTATAAACTATTGAGCATTAGTGGTCTAAAGCCTTGTATTGTTGAGGGTGTTCATGCATGTCATGAGTGAGAATAGAGCTGAAATGGTTATTTGACTTGATCCAAACCATCATCCATTCCAATAGTTTTGAGAACAATATTGAAGATTATATGTTTCCAGGAATCTCCGAGATGCAACCTAGGAGAGTTTCCTGTAGTGATAACAGTCTCCTCACCGAACCACAGAGATATATGAACATGCCTCTGCCTTAGGCCACCCAAAATATCAGAGAGATTTGAACTTATCTCTGCCACTATCCATCTGAAAATCTCAGAGAGATATCCGAAAATTTTCTCTCTATGGAATATACCGAGGTCCCTACATATAGTGGTTGTCCTCCATAAATAAGCTGACCTGTGTTATCCGAATAGTTGTGTCTCCATTAGGTGAGCCGACATGAGATTTCTTCACTTCATCTTGAAGCCAACATGAAGAAGGATACCTTGTGCTTGTCTTGGAGGGCTACTAGACCATTCTATTGACTCATATACATTAGTAGCATGCCCAAGAAGGCTTCTTCATACATGACATTAACTCTATATGAATTTTATGACAAATCCTAAAGGCTCTCAATGGGATCCATCTAAAAATAAAATCTCTTGCTCATGAAACCCATGAAGCAAGAATGCAATCATTTTATTTTTATTCTTTACATAAACTATATAAAAATCATAATTACATGTCATTATGAAGACCGAACCTAGTTACAATTTTCAACACTCCCTCTTAACTAGGGAGGTATACATAATGGTACTTGGTCATTCTCAATCTCAAGAATTTCTCAAAAGAAGAATAAGATTGGTAACTCATTTGTATAGCATCATATAAACCAACATTTTTACATATAAAGGCATTGACTAACAACTCTATCTCTCCACAAGATCCGAGCTCAATGCTAGCAAGACCAATGATTTATAGGCACTCTCATCATTGTCTCTCCTGAAACATACCCCACCCAGGTTCTCAGGGTGTGTTCCATCATGGCTATTCTTATCTTGGACTCCCCAGTCCCCAAAGAATATCAGTCCTCTACAACTACTCTTATCTTAGATGCCCTATGTCATCATCAAAGAGCATTGGATGCCAAATGATTACCCAATCATCCATTCTTTATTCTCAGGTGAAGACCAGAATGATGTGTCTACCTCTCCCTATTAATTTAGGGAGGAAATATCTATTGCAATAAAGGAATGTACTCATTTCTATGGAAGGAATGTACCTAAGCTCCCTCTTTTCCAGGCTCCCTCTTAATTAGGGACCTACAACAACTCCTTAGGTGGAGATGATGGGACAACCAACTGCTTGAAGAACTCCTTCCTTCGATGTCATGAATTTGTTTGTCACGAAGTCTTCATCTTTTGGGACTTCTTCATATGGTATATACCATCCATCACTTTCATCCACGAGTTAGTCATCTCATCATTCCTTTCATCAGAAAGTGATCCATCAGACTACATATGGCCTTGCTTCATGTCATTCTTCCTTCTCCATATTAACATTTTCATAAGGATCTTACAACCTTCTTCATGGTTCTCGTGGAATACATCCACAGTTCTTCCTTCGGCAGTCCTGCATAAGCCCATTCAGATTCTTGTTCAAAAATATGAAATGAACACTTAAATCAAAATTACCTTTGTGATGGTCTTTCATCATGACATCTTCCAGTTATCATAACCATCCTGCATATATTTTGACATATCTCCCAAATATATCCATTGTCAAGGGTCTCCATCTTTTTCATATTTCCACCTGAGTCTTCATATCTTTCTGAGGGATTTCCTAGTCAAATCTTCTAGTCCTCGGATGTTGATTTCCTTTTCCATGGTTACATAGTTCACGATCTCTTCCTTTCTTTCTTCACATATTTCATTCCTAGGAACTTCCAGTCATAGTTCCTCTAAATTACTGTCAACCACCTTATTTTCATATGAGGACATATTATGTTTATTTCATCTAGTGTGACCTATGCCTTCCTGCATATTTTCATATGAGGAGATCATTTTCCCTTGATCATTCTTCTCAAGATAGAGCAGTGATCCATGTTACCTGCAACCATACGACATGACATTATAGTATTGAACACAAGCATACATACCTAATTTTCCTTTAGGTCATCTAGGCTTCTTTCAATAGATTCCTTGATTGAAACGAGCTTCAACCCCTTGATCTTCTTCATCTCTTTTGTCATCATACCATCATCCCATGAATTCCATAAGTTGGAGTTCCTGATGAAACACTTTCTTCCTCTCTAGATTGGTGAACCTTCCAATGAAGATTCCATTAGAGAATCTTGAGGATCTTGCATATCCCTATCCAACAGATGTTACCTTTTGATGTATGATGAGCCTTGTCCTAGATGACTTCATCCTTTTCTTAAGTTTCCAATGAGGTTTGCAAGATCTATATCCTTCATATTTGATTGCCATAGATTTTGTTCTAGTTGTCCTATGGTGATGTCACGAGATCTTGCTTCTAATTCTTTTCTTCTTTCAACTTCCTCCACTTCTTTGGTGAAATGGATCTCTTCTCTATATTCCTTATTATTGCCCTTCATAAGCTTAGGACAATCTTTCCCAAAATGCACATAACATTGAATCTTAGCTATGCTCTTCTTTTCTTTCGACAAATGTTTGAATACTTTTTTCCCTTGACTTGTCTTCTTCTATCTTGCATAGAAACCACAAGTTGTTTAATGGGATAACCTTCTTATCCTTAAAGACATTTGTTACATTTTTCATCGGTTAATGCATTTAGAACAATGAGGATTATCTCCTTATCCGATATTATCTCTCCCATATCTTGCAGTTGAGATCTTATGAAGTTATCCCTTCATCCTTTGATACCTTCAATTTATGTAGATCAGATCTAAGTGATATGACATTTATTATCACATCTTTAGAGAATAGTTCTACCAGCTTATCATATATCTCTTTGATGTCCCCAATCCTTCTATATAGGGAATGAGGGGACCTTTGATTGATTTCATGAGAATCCCTTGAGCCCTTTGATTCCTTTCCATATATTCAAATAATGCTTGTCCTTTAGATGGTTTGCAGACTTTTGCATGGATATGATCAATGAATTCATTTTCTTCGAGGATTATGTCTATCCTCCTTTTCCAAACAAGGAAGTTTGATGACCCAACCAACTTATAGATCTCCTTGCAAAACGAAGTCATTTTAGTAAATTAGATTATAGAATAAAAGATACTTACTTAACAAGTGAAGATGAAATCTTCAACTTGATGCCTTTGATGATGGTTGATGAAGATGTATTAGTGCCCTTTTGGATGATATTATTCCAAATGAAATCCATTCTTCAATAAAAGGAGATTTCCCCTTTTATGATGAAAATGTCTTTTGATATAGCTCCCTTTGTTGATGGTGATTGATGAGAATGTCTTGATGCTTCCTCAAATGATATTCTTCGAGGATAAGGGAGGGTCCTTGCTTCAATGAGAGGGAACTTGCCTTATAGCCTTTTGAAGATGATGACAATGCCTTTAGACTTCTTTGCCTTCAAGATACTTCGACTTCTTCAGTGGTGAATGAGTGCAGATCAGAAAGACTTCACGGGTTTCGACTTTCTCCATGATTATGTGTTCTTAGTCTTAGAAATGTTTCTCTTGGATTTCTATACTTTGGGTTACCTTGCATTGTAGATCTCTTCAACTTGATGAGGGTCTTTGTGGTCTTTTGATGATGACTAGAGGATCCCAAATTTTTTTCTAGTGTATAATTTCTTTGAACTCGATCCTTGAGTTTCCCTTGATAAGATTCCATTTTCTTGACTTTGTTACCTCAGCTCTGATTCCATGTTGAGAAATATAGGGCATCAATTTTTAGGTGATTTCTCATTAATTATTAACTGCTTGTGAGTGATTTTTACAAATTTATATTAGGACCTTCTTCTACTTAGATTATTAGTGTTCTTCTTCATCAAAGAACTACCAATGCATGAACATAAATAGACAAGAGACACCGAATGTAGGCTATGAGTCAGGGCCAAAACGTCCCACTCTTTGAGAAGAAAAACCCACACAAATTCTTCTTATAGAGATTCCAATTGATGAATACCAAGACCAAGACCAAGACCAAGACCCTAGACCTATTAGCCACTCCAAGATCAAGGCACTAGTTTGCTTGACTATCGACTTTCTGCTCCTCTCTTCCTCTTGATTCTTCTTCCATGACTGAGACATTCATGAGATCTTGTCACTTTTAGGAGCACGAAGACCTCATGGACTATGATATCACTAAGACAGTGAATGAGATTCTACCGAGATTGTGGTGAGAATTCGTCACTTGCAAACTCTTGTTGTAGTAGCACTGAAGATAAGAAACCCTTGTCACTACAATATCGAAATACTTGACACCGCAATCCGAACTTGTTTCTTTTCTTGTCACTATAATTGTCACCCGGATTTCAGAGGTAGACCGAACTCCTTGACTATGAGATAACACCGTCTTGATCTCTGTAATCATGTACCATATTCGAGCTTCTTCACCGAACTGATATTCGAGCTTGTAGTGTCCTCACCGAGCCATAGAGATATCCAAACATGCCTTTGCATTAGGATACCTAAAATATCAGAGACATCTGAACTTATCTCTGCAACTGTCAATCCAAAAAACTGAGAGAGTTATCCGAAAATTTTGTCTCTATGGAATAGGTCGATGTCCCTATATATAGTGGTTTGTCCTCCATAAAAAAGTTGACCTGTGCTATCTGAATAGGCGTGTCTCCACTTCATCTTGAAGCTGAGACCATTCTATTGACTCATATACATTAGTAACATGCCCAAGAAGGGTTCTTCATACATGACATTGACTCTATATGAATTTTACAAAAAATCCTAAAGGCTCTCAATGGGAGCCATCTAAAAATAAGATATCTTGCTCATGAAACCCATGAAGCAAGCATACAATCATTTTATTTTTTCTTCTTTACATCAATTACATAAAAATCATAATTGCATGTCATTATGAAGACTAAACCTAGTTACACTTTTCAACACAAAAAACCCTAAATTCCAATGCAAATAATTTTCTTTTGAAGTCACTCAATTTTTGAAAAAGAAGAAAACTAAGATGCAAATTCTAATCACTAGTTCAAACAAACTTTTCAAAACGATAACTAAAACACCAATTCATCTAAGCACTCAATGATCAAATGAATTCAGTTTGCAAACGACCTAATGATAAGAACAAAGGAAATATTTACCAAAGGCACTAAAGAATGAAAGCAAATCAAATGGAGGCTTTAGAGAGACCATAAGGCACTCAAAGACTCAAGGAAGAGAAGCTGGAAGAAGGCTTATAAGAGAGAAAATCAATACAAAAGAGATTTTTTGCATGAACAGGGGCCAATCCAGGCGTAAAGGAGGCACCAGTGCTTTGCAACACAGGCACAAAGAAGGCTAATTTGGGGTGCAACGCTCTGTCTCTAGACAAAAGAGTGCATTGGTCAACGGATGCAAGGTTGCGACACAAAAATTGGAATTGAAACTCAGCGAAGGGTCTTCCTGGGTCTGTTCTTCATTGAATAAGGCAGTAAAGGTATGAAGAAGAGGTAAGTTAAGCACAATGAACAAAAAAACCACCAAGGGAATACATCATTCCCCAGTATGATCACCAATTTGTTATGCAAAATCTATGATTGCAAACATAAGTATCTTCCCTAGGCCTAGTGGACTGACCTAGAACAACATAAAGACAAAGGGAATAATATTTTCCTTAAAGTAAATAGATAATGGGATGAAGCCTACCTAGAATCTGTCATATGCTTCACTCCTTCCTTGGATTGAATGCTCCAATCCTAGCTCTGATCGCTATAATTAGAACCTGCATAGTCAAATGACACAAGCCAACTATCCATAGAATCTATGCAACATCATCTAATCACTTTATTCAATAGATCAACATGGTATTGAAATATATGAAACCATAACATCATATATAGGAAAACAAAGAACTCTTTGCATTAATAGAAATTGAGTGAGTTACAACCAAAGATAGGTATTGATCTTGTATAAAAGCTCCTCCAAGTTGACTTGTCCTTTCCTTGTCACAAAGTGCACCTCTAATCACCCTAATGCATCGAAGTATATCTCTCACATCAGCAACATAAGGGTAGAATCACTCTCCAAAAGCTAACCCCTTGCGTTTGGATGGCAGTAAATATATAGGTGAAGGAGGTAGTTCATGAACTCTTATCCTTTTACCAATATGAGATTGAGATCCACTCTTGATGGGAGGATGAGATCAAGGGATAAGGGATGAAAAATCCAAGGTAGGATAGGATAGGATTCAAGAATTTTATCTGAGATAAATGGTTACAACAGATCCTGGAAGTTTCTAAAAGAGGAAGTTCGGGATTTTTTCTCTTTTTCTCGAATTTCTAGAATCAACACACCCCCAAGACTAAGCAACTTGCTAGTGATCCGGGTAGGTGCAAAGTAGGGAAACTTGGTAGTCAACACTAAATAGTAAGAGACTAGGGTGTATTGGTCCTTAAAATAACTGAAACAAGGTGCTTTCAAGCAGAAACTTAGGGATTAGAATGAGTCATGCTTAGGGATTTTTGCAAGGATGATAAAAGAGGGGTCAAAGGATGTTAATTGATCTAGTTGAAGGCCTATCGACCATATGTGACAAAATGTCCTATAACAGATTGCCCCCTAAAGGGAAAAGTCATAAATGATAGCTGATGACTGAAGTGCTTTACCTTGTGACAAGTTAGGATCAAGAAAAACTGGTGAGATCATCATCCGTTACAATACATTTACATCATAACATCTTTGTTGAGGGAGGCATACACATACTCATACACATAAGCTAACATTATAGGTACGATTATCAAAAGACACGTCCATAGATGAATGATGGTGGACCCATGACTAGATGATTGTCTGTATGATCATAGCCATCATACGTTGTGATCTTTTATTACTCCTGAAATCGTAGCCCGAATGGATGAAACTAGATCTAGTTTCTTCTATCTCATTCACACAACCAACTCATGTACGAGTCTAACCATGTGATTCAATGAGTTATAGTCGAACATGGTATACACCATATGATTACCGGTCAATGATGTAAGTTGTTAATAGATGCAAGAGAAAGCACTGATGATGTTAATGGCTCTCAAGGTACTCTATTACAATCCGTATGGTGTGAATAAATGAGTTGATGTTGAACACCACAAAAAAACTTTTGGTTGAAGGCCAATGATGTAAACCTATCGCCCAAAACGAGGAAACTTGCCATTGATGTATGCAAGCACTAAGGTACCAAGGGATGTTCCTAAGTTAACTTGGATAATGAGCTGATGTCGACAGGAATTGACCCATTGCAGGAGGGCCTTGATGTATCCCCCATCAAAGACACGAAACAAGTATCATGATTTGAGACAGAATGACCATAATGATGCCGATATGGAACTGGATCAAGAAAGACAAACATAGAATGAAGTCTTAAGAGTATTGTAGCAAATATTAATTGAATGACTTCTCTTGAACACAACGGTGACATTGAATGGATTTTGCAGCATTGACCCAAAACCAAAAGAGGACACTTTGAAATGGTATGATAAAACAAAAGACAAGAAGATTTCCCAACCCAAAAACCACAAAGATGAAGTGGAAGAGTGTCATATTCAAAAGTGACGAGCTACAATTAGCAAATGGAGTACCTTGTTTTCCCAATTTCCCCAACCATACTAGTTAGTACCTCTTTATTTTTTAACAAGCTTGAGGAGGATAACATGTGCTTGATCTATAAGTTCATCCTTTGGATGAATCCCTTTGAGAATATTTAACGAACCCAGAGAAGGAGTGGTTCGGTCCCGTCATGAACAATGAGTCCATAATTGTTTGATGTTTTAACGAGTCCAATGAAGGTATGACTCGACATCTTTTTCATGTTTAGAGAGTTTGAAAAAGAGGCGGAAAAGAAAACTCCAGATGTTCCTTTTCCTAAATAGTCCATTTGGTTCGGAAAGGAATAAAATAATACCCAAGAGAACCTCTTAGCCATGTTTGACTAAGGTATTCCTTTTTCATAGTTAGTGTATCTCAGTCTGGAAAAGGGTTAAACTTATACTGAGTAGACATATTTTCGTTTACTTTAACGAGTTCTAAAAGACAAGTGCTCGATAATCTTTTCATATTTTGGGAATCTGAAAAGAGCTAAAAGAGGACTCGAGGGAGTTCTTTTTTCATAGGTTTATGGAGCCTGAAAAAGTGATAAAAGTGTGCTCCTCGGTCAAAATAATATATTCAAAACACGAAAAAAATTGTAAAACGACTGTCGACCTGCTCATAACATCACAAAAAGATTAAAAATACCTGTTTCATGGTAAAAATGGGTTGTTAATAGGTAAAAATATTCAATGTGATTAAAATAATGGAAGAAACAACCATAAATATTCAAAATGACTATTCATATTTACCATTTCACATTTACCTCCAATAGTGAGAGTTCTGAGTAGTTTTTTCCTTTAATCTTATGCAGCTGATTGCGCTCAATCCGGTGGACCATTTCAAGTGTCGTCACTTCTAGGTAAGAGCTAAGGCCTTTCTCTTTCAATTCATGGTCCCATTTTGTGTTTTCATGCAAGTTTTGAGAATTTTTTAGGGCTCGGGGATTTAAAAAAACCGCCCTAGGACCAATGCAGGCCCAAATAGTTCAAAGGTGTGTTGCACCTAAGTGAAGCTATACTACAGGGGAGGGGTGAAATGCTGTCTCTCCTCTCGAGGGTGCGTTGGGCACAAATCCAAAAAATGTTTTCCAATTTCCCTTATAAAAAATTGAGTTTTCTTGCATGGAAATGATCCTAATGAGTCTCTTCTTAATGTTTAAGGTATTCATTAGCACGACATGGCTTTTATCTGGAGAGAAAGAGAACATGAAGAATAGGATTTAAATGCATCTAATGATCCTGCTACCATCCAGGCACTAAAAGATTGTGGATTGTTGAAATTCTTCTAGCTTCTTGGTATAAGGCACTAGATGGAATTACTAACATATCTTGTTCATCCATGGGATGTGCAAGCACATACATTGAGATTTGGGGAACATCTGCTTGAGATAGTAATAGAGGACATATATTTTTTGACATGTTTATCCAAGAGAGGTGCCCCCATCTCTATCCTAGGTGGGAGAAGGGGTGGAGAAATGGTGAAAAATTATATCACCACTTACTTCAAACCTCGATCCAAGCCAACTAGAGATGGAAATATTAACATAAAATATGTAACCCATTTCCCCTTAAGAGCGATATTATTCATCATTTCTAGATTGGTGGCTAGCTCAACACTTCATGTAGCTAGAAGATCATACATGTAGTATGCTGTGGATTTTTTGGAGCCAACAATCTTCAATTGGAGTGAGGGAGTGTTGTTCAATATGAAAGAACAAATATCTAAAGCAAGAGAGGGAAAGAAAAAATTTGGATACAGTTCCATCTTGGTCTCTTTTCCCTAGAACGAATTTTGTTATTACAGCCTTAGCAGATTACACTCAAGCCCATTGATCTGAGGGTTCTATGGATGAGAAGGTGGATAGATCATATATCTCGACATGAAGGTCCATTGGCAATTGACTTCTCACCATCCTTCTTTGGATGGCTACAAAGACAATTCATTATGATCAATGATTATTTGTATGTAGGGATGGTTTTCCATGATGATCTTGAACTCGTGCTTCCTTAGGGAGAGCGATGGGGTGTTATAGAGAAGATATTTCAACCATTTGAATTTTTGAAAGTTTTACAATTTTTTTTTTTGTGTTTTTTTGTGTTTTTTATGTTTCTGAGACTTAAACTATTGATTTGTTCATGTAGATATTGGGCCTGTTCAACTGGTAAGTGCTTCATATCTCCTTCATACAGGAGAACAACCATAGGCAGCAGAGAACAAACATGGGTTGTTGTAGTAGGACGAGATGCACTACGGGATCTTAATGTAGCCAAGATCCTAACAGAGGTAGAATTCCACACTGGGGGGTTGATACACGGGATATATGAGACCACGATAGACCATATTCTGATGTGACTTCAGAAACACACCATCGGAGTGCCTAGCAGTATTGGTCGGCTACTGTGCAAGATAGCTCGTGCAACGGCTTGTTATCATGATCACTTTGATTAGTCTACTTAGATATTTGCATGTATTTTTTATATGGGTCGTGTGGCCATATTTGTCTCGGGCACACATTTTGTAA
>APFE031226901.1:41972-72281 GCA_000404065.3 Pinus taeda
GTTATTAAGGTTACAATAGTAACTTTCCCATGTTACTCATTGTCTTGGTCACCTAGTGAGGCTTTGGACTAAGGTACAAGATTTTGTTGAAACATACTCTCTCAAGGAAGGCCAAATATGTTTGGTGAAGGGAATTTTATTTTTAGAACCAAATTCCATGACTATGAAATATGTAGTAGGGCAAGGAACAATTACTAGGTTGAGTTGGTTGCTTTGTGGTTACTAATAAAAATTGTTGTAGACACATGCATTGTTCAACTACAGCTTCTCAAGGATTCCAAGTTGCTTATGGGCAATCAATAAGTTGCCAATTAAGAATTTGATACTTGATTCAACCATGAACAGAGTTCTAGAGGTAAAAAGAAAGTTTGTTGGCATCATTTTCGCTTGTATATATATAGAATTTAATGTTGTTGATAATCTTTTAAGAAGATTTATCTTTGGAACCGGAGATCTTTTCCCACAAGAATTTAGGAGGAGCTAAACCTTTTTTAGAATTTGTTTGGCCTTAATATTTATTTCTGAAAATAGTACTAATTGCCACTGGTTATGGCAAAATAAACGTGTCAAGGTTTTCGAAATTTGAAACTAGGCATGAAATGGCGATTTTTGTATGTTCTTATACTAATAAGGCTTTGGATGAAAAATAAGTAATCCCAGGTCATGGCTGAAACTCTTTCAGTTTCCTTTTAAGGCCAAAAAGGCTAGACAATGTATATATTAATTTTGTAATTGAAATATCAAAGAAAGAGAAAATCCATGGGAAAAACACACTCATGAAACATGAATATGTTGCTAAAAAGAAATATATTTTATCAAATACCAATGTTGGGAACATACTTGTTAGTATTCTGAAAAACTGTATTGCCAATAAGCCATTTTTTCATGAATAGTCATGCGAAAATGCATTTATTCATGAATGGTTATCTCCAACTATAATGTTCTAGCATAAATTTATGTCATTTTACAAAAACATTATTCAATAACCTAAATTTTGAAAAATTGCAAGACGAAAAGCAATCTTATAGTTGTTGGCACGATTTAACTTTAAAAGTATAAAATATGATAACTACACAAGTTAGATGCACCGGCTCCAAAATTCTTCAGTGCAAAATAACACAAAATGTTCCATGGTGCACTTATTTAGTTGAAACTTCCATCATAAACTAAGGAACATATACATTTATTATCCATACAAATTCAATTGGACTAAAAATTAACAAACATACTCATTTCCTGGAAAATGAAATGGCCAAATTTTACTCATGATTAACACTTTTCGATTTAACTTACTTGTTTGGAGAGGTCAACTTTCAAACAACTTCCATCCTCTATAAGCATTGAGAGTACAAAACTTGTCAAGGTTGCCCATGTTTTTTTGGCAAACTTCTTTTTTCAGAGGTATTTAAGTTAGAACAATTGCCTAATTCTTTTGATTCCCAAATAGCAAGAGAGATTTAAAAGTTAGAACACCTCTAAATACAAGAACTTGTCAAGTTACCTGAGATATTAGCCAAACTCAACCACTTAAGTTTAACCTTTTGGGATGAAAATATTTGATAAAAATCTCTGAAGGTTTTGGTTAAGTCTAGATGTGTTTGGAAAATAATGATCTATTTGAGTGCTCTCAAATAGAAGAAGTCTCTAGGGCTTTCCATTGTTTTAAATAAAAAGAATATTGAATCTGTTCCACTGTGAAAGGTTGGAAAATATATAGATGCAGTGCATGCGGAATATTCAGAATGATTTGACATTGAAAAAGGTAGCAAAAGTGTCCAGAATCTCAGAGAAAAGCAAAACGATAACGAACCCAAGGAATGGCCTTTACCATTAAGAGGTTCACAGGTAAAAAAATTCAAGGAAACACCATTCCTTGGATCCCTACACCTGTGCATCCAAGGAAAATTGTAGGCTTGGAGATGCCTATTTTATGGTGCAAAATTAAATTTTAAAATTATCCTTTACCATGTGGATGCATCACAAGAAGTCTAAAATAGTAATGTGGGGTCATCCAACCCTACACCTGTGCATCCAAGGAAACTTGTAAGCTTGCATGTCGAAAAGGACCTGCACATTATGACCTCTTACAAGCCAGCAAGGCACACAAATTAACACAAGGATACATGAACAATCTTGTAACTGTAATATGATGTGAATTACTTGACATCAAGAGTACATATTTGACTATCTACCCATATTTTACTGAAGAGAAATCTACAAACATGAAAATAACAATAAATTATTTGTGGTCAAAAACATTGTTTTCTATCCAAAATGCATATAAGAAGACCAAACTGCATATATGAGTACGAAGACCGAACTGTAACATTAAACAGAGCAAACTATCACATTAAACAAATCACTCAGGCATTGTTTTCCATTCAAAACGCATATAAGAAGACCAACTGAATATGTGGGTACGAAGACCAAACTGTACATTAAGCAGACCAAACTATCACATTAAACAATTGAATCAGGCACAGTAGAGTACAACTAAACTACTCATTTAAAACCATGAGATTTTAATCTGCACACATTTTAAGAACAAATTATTCACAAAATTATTCATTCACATGAGTTATCCAAAGTTGGTTGCGTTTGCAAAGATGCTGCCTTTGTTTACTTGCTTTTAGAGATAGCCCAGAGTCTATATGTTGACAAAATAAGTATGCTTTTAGAGGCAGCCCGGAGTCTATATGAAGGCAAAGTTCTTGACGAACAACAACATAAGGCATTCACAAAACAATATATGTTATCCGACTTTCTGCTGATATAAAAATTCTAATCACAAAATTGAAGCCAATGCAGAATAGAAAACATGATCAATTATACTCATAAATTGAAAAAGAATGAAGCAATTCTATTAAATTCTGGCCACGTTTAAATCTACTTTTTCAAAAATGTTAACCGGCAGTTGTATGACTTTGACATTACAGAAACTTTTTTAGACTTTTCTTGTGCCAAGGAAACCACATAAGTTGCACAAGGTGGAGCCTTACTGTTTGTGTCCCAAGGTGGTGGCTTAATATTCTCTGCCTAAAGAAAATAACATTAAGCAAAAAGTGAGTGAAGAGAAGAGTTCACATCAAAAAAGTCCCGACAACACCTCAGAACTTCTGTGAATCTCTTTGATTGAGACACACTCATTGCGTGTCTCCGCCTTACCATGGTAAATATCCAACAGAAATGATGATTCAGGATGATTATTCACATATTTCTCCAAGAAACTTTTCTCTGTCAAACGAGAAATCTTTGGTAAACATATCCCTTTTTTGACCTCTTGCACTTGCATAGAATTCAATGCCTTCATTACTTTATACCGAGGAATTATCCTCCTCTCCAAGATGAACGCAAATAGATCTGGATACTTAACCAAATGCTCCAATGGAAGTCCCACAGAATTAACCATAACATCGACATTACGCTTCATTTTGTCCACTGAAAGCCCCAGCAACCGCGGCGCCTGACTACATAATTCAGAAATTTGTTTTTCCGAGAAACCTAAACATCTCAAACACTGCAATTTTCGTTCTATGGTCTTTTTCGTTCGTCCCAAGATCACACACAGGGCAGCACGAAACGACTTTGATCCCTTCTTAAACCCCAGATTCTCGACCTGTTTAAATAAGTCCATGATTTTTTCCTCTTAAGTCTTCAGCAGACGGGGTCGGATCGCACTAAATGTAACAAGGTTTAAGTATCAAAGCCCCATCTTAGAAAAAGTGAAGCTCTCGATTTAAGCTTATCTTCTCCAACACTAAGTATACTCGCATCTCTAATAATTACTTTGGAGATTTCTTCTTCTTTTATGACAGTCCTAAGGAAGCTGGACTTAGGCTTTAAATTTCTTTCGGATCTAAGAAAAAGAAGCTTAGGGTTACGAAGTACCACCGTTCGAACCTGGGCAGGGGTGGTCAAACCACAACCATTTAACAACTCCATAATTTCTTCCAAATTTTGGGTCGATGTTATACGAAGTAGGTGATTCTAATGCCTAAAAGCTTTCGTGATTTCTTCCTCTGTTACACCACATTTGCTGATGAGAAAATCACTTACAACACCGCGCTTTAGTGGAGCCGTGGGCGGTACTGCGATTTAGTTACAGAAAAAGGCGAATTTTGTGGGGTACTTTGGATAGAATGAAAGAGAAGGAAGTAGCGAAATCGCGATCGATGGGTAGTGGCCTAATAAAGTGAACTGGTTGGTGATCAATCGTTTCCATATTTTCAACTGAGTAGACATCATCCTCTCTGAAATGAAAACAGTTTGAGGATAATTAATTTACCTGGAGTGGACGAGCGGAAGCTCAAACCTGGGCTCTGGTTGGAAGACGACAATATTGGATGCGAGAATCACCAAGTAGGGTTTAATGAGGGAGCAGGAATTGAAGGCCGGCATAATGTCTGAGGGTTAGGGTTTTGGGGATGGAATGTTTTAAAATCGGCGATTAGTGTTTGGTATTTTGACCTTGGCATGGAATTTGACGGCCAAATTGCTCGCGATGGGCGCGATTTGCCTGTCAATTACCAGTAAAATTACAGTCAAGTTGTCAAGCTTTTTTATGGAATTATTGTTGAAAAGGGCTGAAGTGTTGAAACCGTCATATTTGGTATTCAGATTAATAGCATTTTCAAAGATATTTCCTTATAGTAGAGAACCAAAACGTGGTCAGTTGAGTTTGGTAGGAGAGGATTACATTTTCTTTATAGTTGGTTTTAATTATTGATGCGAAAGTGATTTGGCACATATGAGAGTGATTTCACACATAGTTTGACATTTTTAAAAAGTGATATGAATAATTAAAATTTAAAATTAAAGAAAAAGATTTATTGGAATAATTTAATTGGTGATCGTGATATGAAGTATTATATAAATGATGAGATTCAAGATTCAAATTCTCTATGGGTCAAGTCAATAATTTTTATTATTATTAAAGTTTAGAATAAAGTTTAACACGTTTTCAATAAGACATTGCAAATTCTCTTTAGGTTTCACTCTCGTCTGCAACCCTAGAAACCCTAATCGTCCTCTTCTTGCATTTTTGCCATGGCCTGCCTAAAGGGGGCTCCTCCCCCTCCGTTGGATGATGCAACAACTTTCCCAGACCTAATCATATCTCTTCCCAAAAAACAACACTCTAAGGACAACCCTTCTAAATTTGTGAAAAGAGTGGAAGAAATTCCATTAGTGGCGATGCCCTCTGTATTTTGTCGCTCCACTCTAGCTTTCTCCAACAAAGCACTAGTGGGAAAATTTACAGGGATGTGGCCATCACCAAAATCCATGGAGATGTAGTCTAAGAAAAAAATGGAAACCTAAGATGAAAGGAAACTTGGGTATTTA
This sequence comes from Pinus taeda, assembly GCA_000404065.3. Lineage (NCBI taxonomy): Eukaryota > Viridiplantae > Streptophyta > Pinopsida > Pinales > Pinaceae > Pinus > Pinus taeda. The sequence continues at coordinate 47,316 of APFE031226901.1, forward strand.
TGCATGTGGAAATGGGTCCTTTGCCTTTCTCTTTGAGTTTAAGTAAGATAAAGAAGTAATTTTTAGAAATGGTCCACATTTCTTTGGGAATAGGGGGGTATATTTGAACAATGGACATTAGATTTTGACCAAACAGGGGATATTCCAAATGTTGTTCCAGTCTGGGTGAAACTTCTCATCTTCCCCTTTCTTGTTGGAGCGATGATTGTCTTAGAGCCATTGGTAATAGAGTCGGTAAATACATCAACAAACCTGAGCCTAAGGGTGGTTAGTTTACATGTGCTAAAGTTTATGTTGAAGTAGACTTGGAGAAGGGGTTACTAGCAGAAATGTTTCTTTCAATGGGAGGTTGGAAACATTGTCAAACTCTGGATTATGAATAGCTTCCCTCCAAGTGTTGAATTTCCATGAATATGGGAATTTCACTCGAGACTCCAAGAATTCCCAAGCAAATAGAAGTGAGGTAGTTGTGGACTCACAAGCAGAGCAATGGAAAGCACAAAAGAAAGGGGGAAAGAGGAGAAACACGCCAACTAAAAAAAGTAATGCACAACGAAGTAATATCATTCCTCCTCTTCCATGAACCCTTTCAGGTTTTTGTAGTTGCCAAAGGTAACTCAGCTGGAAGAGCATGCTCAAGATTCTTAGCCTTCTCCTCTCTTGGGTAGTAAGCAAATTGAATCCCCAGAAGAAGGGGAAATTCATGAATCCTTGAAGGATGCATCCCCTAGAGAAATTGTGTCATCCTTAGTTCTTGAATCTTCCTTTTTTAAAGGTGGTCTAGTACTTTATCAGATAGCTCAGTCAGAATCTCCTCCCAAAGGATTGAATGCTTCTCAGCGAGGACCAAGGAAAATTATAATGAGAAATGTGAATTCAATGGTTAGCGGGTTTGATGAAGCAAGCAGTTAGGAAAATGAGAACACCACCAAGAAAAGGGTAGGTAGGCACTTGAAAAGGAGATTAGGGAGAATGAAGCATAATATAATAAAAAATTGGGGAACCAACCACAAATCTTAGATAGGCTAAAGTCCATAGGGAACAAGAGATCAACAGGAACAACATAAGGAGGTTCTAAACCACATTCGCCTCCTAAGAAATGATGAAGCTTGTTTCACGGATATAAGGGGTTTGGGAGGTCCCTCTAAAGCCCTCCCAGTTAAAGATTTAGTTAAATTAGAGAAGCCTTCGATTCTTTTTCTCCAAGAGACTAAGTTAGAAGAAGAAAAACTAATGAGTGTGGCTAAATTATTTTGGAAAGTCAAAGATGGAGTCACACATAGCTCTCAGAGAGCATCCAAAGATTTAGATATTTTTTGGAATAAACTTCATTTTCCCCTAATTTATTGTCAAAAGAATGTCGATTGGATAGCCCTTATTTTAGAAAGAAATGACTCCAGAGAAAGGTTAAAAGTAGTGAATGTTTACGCTCCGTCCCTATAGGGAGAAAATATTGAATTTTAGGACAAGCTCGTCTCACTCAAAAATAATTAGTGGAATCAGAGTTCCGTTATTGGAGGCAACTATAACACTACACTTTTTGCATCAGAGAAAAGGGGTGGAAATGTGTGCATGACCCTTTCAAAGAAAGGATGGAAGATTTATTAACAAAATGGGACCTGATTGATATCAAGCCTAGGAAAGGGAAGTTCACATGGTCGAATAGGAGAAGCAGTCTTGGGAATATAGTGGCTCGTCTCAACCAATTTTTAATCCATAGCCCATGGGTTCTTCAAGGATTGGATCCCTTCTCCCTTATTTTGGCTCTGAGTGAGTCGAACCACCGTCCAATTTCTATGGTTCTAGAAGTAATGGAGGAACTGGTCCCTATTCCTTTTAGGTTTAACTCTGGGTGGTTGAAGGAGAATGATGTTACAAACATCATAAAATAAGACTGGCATGCCTCGGTTCGCGAATCCCTAACCTATGTTTGGGAGTCAAAAAATAAAGTCAGTTAAGCAAGCGCTAAGAACTTGGGCAAATGAAGTGTGTGTCCCACTAAGGAAAAAGAGAAATGACTTACTCAAAGAGTTGCAACACCATTTATCCATTATGTAAAATAATGAAGTTGAGGGTTCGCATTTAGAGAGGGAGAAGAGCCTTAATAAATAGATCTTTGAGGAAAACCGAAAATAAGAGGAGTACTAGAGGCTTAAATCCATAAGTACATGGTTGAAGGCAGGGAATCAAAACACATCATTCTTTCACAAGCAGACAAAAGCAAGGGAATTAAGGAATAGGGTGAGGGAGATCACTCCAGAGGGTAAAGAAACAATCTCCTCCTTCTCATAAATTAAAGTTGAAGCCTTCTTGCACTTCCAGGCCTTGTATCTTTAGGTAGTGAATTGAATTTTTGCAAAGCTAAAGAATTTTTGACTTATTTCCTTTGGGAGATATTGGATGTGGAGAAGCATCAACTGATGAAGGAAATTGAGGAAGACAAAGTGATTGAAGCAATTTGGTCTATGGATTGCGACAAAGCCCCTAATCCTAATGGCATTCATATGAGCTTCTATAGGGCCTTTTGGTCATTGAATAAAAAGGATCCGATGAGAATGCTCAACTGGTTGAAATGCAAAGGCCCAGGTTGGATGGGGAATCAATTCAACTTTACTCACTTTGATTCCCAAAGAAACCATTGTTGTATTTTTTCTCGTTTTCACCCTATTTCATTATGGAATTCCTTGTACAAGATCTTATAAAAAATCATTGCAGGCAGATTGAAGAAGTTGTTGTCGAGATTGATCTCTGAAAATCAAGGTTCTTTTCTATAGCATAGACATATTATGGATAACATTATTTCTGTGCAAGAGTCTATCCATTTGAGTAGGAAGAGGGGTGAACTGGGTTTTGTAATAATGTTGGACATGGCTAATCCTTTCGATTGTGTAAGGCACTCTTCTCTTCCTTATTTTGGAGAAACTAGGTTTTTGCAAGAAATTTATTCTTTGGATTAAATATTGTATTGGGTCCCCATGGATCACCCCCTTGATCAATTGTAGACCAAATCCCTTCTTTAAACCATATAGAGGTTTGCATAAGGGTTTTATGCTCTCTCCTCTCTTGTAAATCTTAGTGGCAGAGAGTTTAAGTAGAAATTTAGAAAAAGATAGACTTAGTCGATTTTTTTCAGGACTAGACATTACTAGAGATGTCAAAGATATCAATCATTCTCAATTTGTTGATGACGTGATTCTTTTGGGAAGTGCTTCAAAAATTATAGTGAAGCACTTCAAAGGGATTCTTGATGACTATTTAGATATATCGAAAGGCCTGGAAAAATAAAAATAAAAATTGAGAAGTCAATGTGTAAATTCAATATTGCTCATGAAATTTACTAAATCACAAGACTTAAAGCTACTCTACTAATATATAGAAGTTAATTTACCATCTAGAACAAGAAACATAGACATGCAAAAGGAAACATCACACATACACAAAGATTTATCTAGGGGAAAGTAACTTCTCAAAACCCCTTCTTATTTGTATTGCATTAATCAAAGAATTGAGATGAAATACACATGCTTGCTCAAGCTTGAGCACAACCTGCAAATGTATAGTCTATCCCTCTGCCTGACTGGCTCTGGCCAACACTTAGCCAATTTTCAAGCCCTCCAAGCTCCTAATTCTTTGTGTTGTTTCCTTTGGGAAATTGGCTCCTATTATTTAGGAATTTACCCCTATTTGCTTGTGTAATTCCTCTCGGTTTATCACTTGACCAATACAATAATTATACACTCAATCTGGTGTATAATTAATTGTACACTGCCTTGGAAAATCCATCTCAATTGGGTAACTCTAATTCTCTACCTGCATGAGCTAATTTAGGTTGATTTATTAGTTATTTGGAAGATCACTAAGTGTGGTTGAAGCTCCACTTCCACAAGTTGACTTTCCACTAGTTCCTCCAACAGTTAAAACTAGTTTAACTGGCCATAACTCAATTAAACTGAATTAAATTGCTACAACTTAAATTAACTAAACCTAGGCTCCTAAAATTTAGGAACTCATTGAACACAATTGAACTTCATGCCCCTAACTTGAATTAACTGAGCTAGACTCCTATTTTTTGGGAATCAAATTAAGCATACTGAACTTCAACTCATTAACATGAATTGAGTGCTCTTGACTCCTCCAATTTATCTACTGATGTGGAATTTTGAATTTCCTCAAGTTGATTAAGGAAAAAATAAAATTTGAGAATTTTCTTGCTGCATTTTCAATGCTCCCTCTTAGCAAGAAAGGGATTATCAACCACCCTTATCCCACACCTGTGGAATGTATTGCAAGCAACACCTCTCACTGTTGATGCTGCAAATGCAACATCTACAACTGAGAAGCATCCAAAAAAATAAATTGAATCAACTGTGTCTGCAACTATCTACTGGGAAAACAATGAAGTTGTTGACTCTAATACTAAGCCTCATGCTCTGATGTCAACACTCCTATGCAATCCTTAGTATCTGAATTCCATTGATCCTCCTACTACTTAATATTGTGGGCCCTCGTAGCAAGGTAATGATCCATGAGGAGAATTCCTCAATGGACCCTGCCCAAATTTCTGCAACTCTTGGACTAGGGCTCTACATCGCCCAACCTCACACCTGAAGGTATGGATGCACGTGCTCCCTATGAATCTATAGCTCGAAATATCCTCCTACTGGAGGTATCTGGATGGTCCTCTTCATCATCATCCTCCTGGTCATCCCAATTGCCAACTGACTGGGGCTCCCTCTTGAGAGCTAAATCATGCTCCCTCTCAACCACAACATCTATAATCTCTACCTTTCTCCTCAAGGTTGTGCATGCATGTTCCTCTAATGTGTAGAGGCCCTCGATCATGACACCAAATTGCTTGATTTGACATGAAGCAAGGTGCTTGAGGTAGGCCTTCCCATCTCTGAAGACTACCTCATACCCTTTGTCTTCAATCCTCGATTTATTCATCACATCAAGTTTCCTGGCTTCATTTCTATTTATGAATATCTCATTGAGGGTCTTCCACATAGAAATGGGAGTCTCTTTCCCACGTAATTTTGAGACTATGTGGTCTCTCACACCCTCTAAGATGATCCTCATGGCTCTAGCTACATCTTTTTTCCACTGAGCAAGATTATAGGCATCAGATGCTTGGGGTTTTTCTACATTTGTCTTGATGTATTCTAGCATCCCATTGTCATCCAATACTGCCTCCATGTGGTCCTTCCTTGCAAAAATTTTTGAGGTGCCTTCCAAGGCATACTCTAGCTCGAGTCCATTGAAATCCATCTTCTCAATCCTGAAGAAAACGTGCAACATTGATCTTCAAATTCAGACCTCCTGCAATGGCAACTTTGAAATATCTGCTCTACAATGATTCCAACTTTGATATGATGTAGAAATTAATGTGTAGATTCAATACTGCTAATGGAATTTACTAAATCACAAGACTTGAAGCTACTCTACTGATCTGTGGAAGTTAATTCACCATCTAGAACAAGAAACATAGACATGCAAAAGGAAACATCACACATCCACAAAGATTTATCTAGGGGAAAGAAACTTCTCAAAACCCCTTCCTATATGTATTGCATTAATTAAAGAATTAAGATGAAATACATATGCTTGCTCAAGCTTGAGCACAACTTACAAGTGTATAGTCTATCCCTTTACCTGACTGAATGGCTCTAGCCAACACTTAGCCAATTTTCAAGGCCTCCAAGCTCCTAATTCCTTGCACTATTTCCTTTGGGAAATTTGCTCCTATTCTTTAGGGATTCCCCCCTATTTTCTTGCGCAATTCCTCTCGGTTGATCACCTAACCAATACAATATCTATACACTTAATCTAGTATATAATTAAATATACACTGCCTTGGAAACTCCATCTCAATTGGGTAACTCGAATTCTTTGCATGCATGAGCTAATTTAGGTTGATTGATTAGTTATCTAGATGATCACTAAGTGTGGTTGAAGTTCCACTTCCACAAGTTGACCTTCCACTAGTTCCTCCAACAATTAGAACTAGTTTAATTGACCATAACTCAATTTAACTAAATTAAATTGCTACAACTGAAATTAACTCAACCTAGGCTCCTATAATCTGGGAACCCACTACACACATTGAACTTCATGCCCTAACTCAAATTAACTAAGCTAGAATCCTATTTTTTAGAAATCAACTCAAGCAAACTGAACTTCAACTCATTAACTCAAATTGAGTGTTCTTAACTGAGTGACAAGATTCGTGTCACCTCAGTTAACTCTTCCAAGTTGTCTTCTGATGTGGAATTTCGAATTTCCTCAATTTGATTAAGGAATATATAAAATTAAGACTTTTGTTGCCGCATTTTCAACAAAAAAGTCATTATATGGTTGGAATTGTTTTTACTCAACTATGCAGGAAATAACTTTAGCTTTGAATTTCTTGGTTCAACTTGGATAGAATTATTTCAAATATTTGGGAGTCCCAATTTCCTTAGGGCTTCCCTTCAAGGAATACTGGGAGGAGATAGTTCAAAAATTCAAGAAGAAAATAGGAAGTTAGGGAGCTTTCTCGCTTAACATAGCTGGAAAAACAATATTAATCAAGTAAGTTCTGCTAGCCCTCTTGATATATTTGTGTTCAGGGCTTCTTGCTCTAAAAAGCATCCTTAATCGAATTAGCATCATGCTCAAAAAGTTTTTATGGAAAGGGGGAAAAATAATGATAGGAAAATTCATTTGGTCAACTGGAACATAATTTTCCTTCCAAGAGAATGTGGGGGGTTGCATATAAAAGATCCTATATTTATGAATCTGGCTTAAGGGGCTAAAATTATTTGGAAATTGATCTCAGACTCCAAGGAATGGCGGAAGGAGACTTTTTTTAAAGAAATAATTTCATAAGACTCGACTGGTTAGAGCTAGAAAATCTCAGTGGATAGGAAATGGTTCCAAGATTTAGAAGCTTTGTAAGGCAACAATCCCCTTAATAACTAAAAATTTGGGTTGGCATGTAAGGAACAAAGCTAGAATTAACTTATTAAAAACTAATTATCTTCCAGGAAACTTGAAAAATGGTTAGTTTGAGCTAAATACCTCATAAACTAGATGTAAGATAGTGGTATCATGAAATTAAAATATATATCTATTTGGGACGATTCTGGTGTGTGGCAAGGATGGGAATGTCATGGCCTTCCAACACATCTTCTTATTCAGTGGGACTCCATGGTCTCCTCTTTAAAGGTCCTAGCTCCACCTAACAGTGGTTTAATGCATAATCGAATTTGGAACCCAAGCAAATCCCTATATTATTTTTTCAAAGAAGGATATAGGTTTCTGTTGCGCAAGCTTTTGTACCCCTCTCCTTGAAGATATGGAAAATTGTTTGGCATAGATACTCCATCCCAAAGTTATTTTTATTAGAAGTTGATCCATGAGAAAATCCTCACCACAGAAAAGATCAGGCGCAGGAACATTCACGGTCCTTCAATGTGCGTATTATGTAAATGTGAAGAAGAATCCATTTTTCGTTTATTCCACGATTGTTCTTTCTTATTATCGGTTTGGAAATTGGCCTTTGAAAAAGTGCATTCCATCTCTTCCATCCCCTCAATCTTACAGGGGATGTTCAAATTTTTAATCAACACTGGTCCTAATGATAAGATTCAATTTTCCTTAGCTAGACGAGCCTAGGTGTCCTTCCCAAAATTTATGTGATGGTCAATTTGGATAGAAAGAAACATAATGATTTTTAATGATGAATCTCCTTCTATTCTTCGCTAGGTTTCTAAACCTTTATCCTTGATTTCTGATTCTATTTCAGAAAGAGGACTTAAGGCTTATGATATCAAAGAACTATATGTTTTGGAAAGGAGTTAGATAGACATAACTGTCCCTTGATATCATGTTGTCAACTTTAATTATCAGTCGAATGTTGTCAAAACACAATGCTTGAGATTAGGAATAGATGAGTTTCAATCTTGGAAAAATATCTTGTCTTCTTCCATGCTATTCTTTGATGGTGCTTCAAAAGGAAACCCAGGGTGCTAGGAGCATGAGAGATGATCTTTTTCCCTGAAGAACACGAAAAATATAGATTTTCTTAGGGTTTAAGCACAACAAGAAACAATAAAGCATAATTTTTAGCAATATGGAAAGGCTTGGATATCACTAAAAATAAAGGAATAAGAAGGGTGAGAATCCTTGGGGACTCAATGATAGTAATAAGGATGATCTCTAAGATGAAATCAACGTGAGATTCTTCATTCCCATCTCAGGTAAGACGAGTAGAATTGCAGCTAGAAAAATTTTAAGATGCCCCCTTTTCCACATTCTTTGACAACTTAATGAATATGCCAACAAAATGGCTAATCATGTGGTGGCGCTTGATCCCAAAATACTTGTATTAAATATTGAACAAGGGGTTTTCACTCCTGTGCCTTAACATAAACATTGGTTACATATGAAAAAAACAAACATTAGTATCAATCGTCTCTTGAATAGTGGGACTACATTAGATCAACATTGCATGAATATTGGATTTGAAATTTAGAACAAGATTTACCCACCTGGAGGTTATGATGAAAGATTTCTTTCTCATGGTAATCCAGAGTCCACACACATCAATCTTAGGAGGATTATAGTGTCCCTTCTTAGTTAGTTAGTTTTCGTGACACCTGGAGAGGGTGATTTATATGGAGTGTATAAAGATTATATATGTCAGACTTATGTATATGCTTGTAGGCTATAGACTGGGTTTGGGTCACATGGTTTCTACATGCTTATGATAATATCTATGGTTGTGTGTATAAGGTTGATTTTGGTTAAGTGCATATTATTGATGTTTCTCCTTTGGTATCCTTATTTTGACTTTAGTGCATGTCATGAATGATGGTATATGAGTGTGACACATGAGCAAAAGCTACCATGTGGAGTAGTTAATTGACCATGACCTTTTTGATGATCAATTAATTACATGATTATGTATGCTTAACCATGTATTTAGTAGGATTTGGCAGGGAACTTAGTTACTTGTTGAGAAGGATGCTCATAGAATAAATGATCGTGGAGGTCATGTATATAGTTAGGTAAAATGTGATTAAATTAATTCATTATGAATTTTAATTGATGTGTTTAATATACAAGGTTATGATGCATGCATGTCTAGGGAAACAAGACCTTGCCAACAGATCATCAGATGTGTATGAGCTCACAACCGGTACCTTGAGGCAAAGCATGAAGCTTCAAAGAAGCATATATGAGAACAGATGGAAAAAATTCAAGTGCAGAGTCCTAACTTTCTGAAAGATCAAGGTGTGGAGTCTTAGATCCTTGCAATAGATCAAAGTGTGGAGTCTTGATTCTACTAGGACACAAAGTCCTACCAATTTAGGAGAGATGCACAATAGGGGTGTGAAATCCCTATTCCTTAACTAAAAAACACCACTTAAGGACTTACATCAACTAGGTGAATTAACCTAAGTTAAACTTTGAGTTGAAATAACTCCAATTTACTCACTTTAGAGGGTCATTTAAAATAAAAATTATTTTAATACAAAATATTAATTAGCTATTTTGGAAAAATCAATAATAGAAAGTTATCTAGAAAGAGAACATGGAGTGATGAATATTATATAATTAAATAATTAATAATTATGAAAAATTGAGAGGTTTCCTACCTCAAGGGAGGTTGGTGAATAATATGATTTATTATAAATTAAAAATAGGTTATTTTTTGCATGAAAGGGGTGAGGTGTCACTCCACGCATTGCTTATAAATATTGAAGGATTTTTCCCCATGGAGGGGAGACCAAAAGGAATAGGCAGATGTTGCCAAAATGACTACCCAAATCCTAAATTAAAATTCCAATAGTTTTTCTTGGTTGATGGAGACTAAGTAGTGCGAGAGGAATATAATATATATTCCTTAGTTTGTCAGACATTTCTCACTATTAGCTCATAGAACTTGGGGTTCCAAGGAAAAAGGTTTCCCTTGAATTGTTGACCTAGATTGTCATTGATGTCAATATGGCAATATTCTGGATGAGTAAACAATGGTGTGATGCCAAGCAGAGTGGATCCATGAAGAAACAGGAGCAAGAATCCAAGGAGCAAAGCCATCAAGAAAGCCATCAAAAGAGGAACACATCAAAGGAGTGTTGCAGAATATCAGAGCAGAGAATATCATAAGTCACATGAGCTATCAACAAAAGCATATTAGAAGAGTTCATCGGAAATAGGTTATCAAAAGCCATCATGAAGCCAAAGTGTAAGAGGAAGAGGTCATTGGAAGCAAAGAGGTCATTAGTTGTTGTGTGCAGGTAGAATTCGGCGAAACACGAAGAGGAGAAGAAGAGACAGAGGAATCATAATGGGTCTTTGAATCCTATTGAATAATTAGAGTGAAGCTCAGAGAGAATCAACAATGTATAAATTCGCAGAAGGCAGGCTCAGAGAGAGTTGAGCAGTGGAAAAGTGAAAGGACAAAACCCTGAAGAAAACCCGAAACCACAAGAAAAAAATAGAAGAAATGAATCAAAGTCAAAGTGAGGAGACAGATGAAGATTGAACGCACAGGAATCGTTGGATCTTGAAGATCAACGGACGAGATTGTTTGTAATGAGAGGCCAAGATTAAGTCAAACAGCATAACATCAAAGAAATGAACGACGAAGATTAATTTAAGTATTAGCGGATGAGGAAATCAGAGGAGCCGTCGCGCCGTCGATGGTACAAGATCTATGATCATCAGGAGCTAAATAGTTCGGCATTAGTCAAAGAGAAAATCGGGTTTATAAGCAGAAATGGTTTAGCGGGTTGAGAATAAGCGGTAAGTGGTAATAGGAGGGAATCACTCGATTCCATTAAGTAATTGACACGTCGCATGTCAGAGGAGAGAGGAAACTACTTTATCGGGCAGGTAATCCTCGTGCATGTAGCTCACCCGATATCATTGTTAAGCGTTGGATCAAATGTGTTTTGATCTACGGTGCAGGATCACCGAGCAACTTTGTTGGTTGGGTGTAATATCAACCGTCGGATGTGATGGTAAGATTTACGGTGGAGACTGAAGCAATAAGACTTGGGAAAAAGCGGACCCGAAAGTTTATCAACACGGGCTTGAGTTTATTTGAGTGTCTTGTGAGTATTGATGAATTCGAAGAGACAGAGGAAGCCGAAGAGTGAGCGCAGAGGAAGCTTAAAGATCAAGCGAGCATTAAGGAAGTCGAAGCTCAAGCGAGAAAGGAGGAAGCCAAAGGTCAGGCGTACCAGGCATATAAAACAGAGAACAAGGAAAGTTTAGTAAAGTTGGCAAACTATAAGAAAAAAAGGAAGCCGAAGTTCTGGTAGAAGTGGAAGGAACATGAGGATAGAAATAAGTCATAGGTCCAGCAGGGTTGGGAGCAGAGAATTACAACCAAATAGATCTAGATAGTTACAACAGAGGGTTGGAGCCCTTGATGTTGGTGCCTCAGAACTGAATGGATTGGTGTCCTGGGAGTTGGTGCTCCTAAATTCAAGGTTGGTGCCTTGATAAGACATAGTTGGTGCTCTGGAGGTTGGAGCCTCATAAAGAGACCAAGTTGGTGCTTGGCAACTGATTGAAACCATATATATATATATATATATTATATATATATTATATATATCTATATATATATATTATATATATATATATAATATATTATACTTGATTTTTTTGCAAAGAACACATTAATAAAAGCATTTATTCCTGTTATCTATTTATGTGTTCCAAATATAAATGTTTTTAATTGATAAAAATAATAATTGAAAAGAAATACTAATTCACCACCCCTCTCATTATTTCCAACAATTGGTATCAGAGTGGGCTTCTTCATATCAACCTAACAACTTGAAGAAGGATTCTTAGTCATGATGAAAAATGAAGAAGTATCAGGAAGACCTCCTTGGTTCAATGACACAAATTTTGGTTTCTGGAAAAAAAGAATGTCCTACTACTTAATGTTCCTTGGACCCGAAGTTCAACATTCGGTCTTAAATGAGTACATAGCTCCTTACACTCTTCCAATAGATCAAGATGAGAGGAAAGTATACATTGCAAATGCAAAAGCCTTAAACTCCATCACTAGTGGAATCATTGATTCTGAATTTACAAAAGTCATGAATTGTAACTGTGCCAAAGAAGTCTGGGATAAGCTAATTGGCTTATATGACGGGGACTCCAAAGTCAAGAAGGAAAAGCTTCGAACTCATAAAAGGAAATTTGAAAGTCTGAAAATGGATGATGAAGAAGATATTGCATCATACTTTCTTCGAGTAGTTGAAGTGGTCAACTCTCTTAAAGGATTGGAAGAAAACATTGAAGAAAGCACCATTGTTCAAAAGGTCTTAAGATCTCTCCCAGAGAGATTTGACTCCAAAGTAAGTGCCATAGAAGAAATGAAGGATCTAGATACTCTCAAGATGGATGAACTCCATGGAATCCTCATTGCCTATGAGATGAGAAAAGGTTGCCCAAGTTCCAAAGATGCAGCATTCAAGGCCTCAAAATCAAAAAAGGGGAAAGAAAGGAATGTCAGTAGTGATGACTCTGATGTTGAATCCGAATTGGCGCAATTTGTATGAAGGCTGAAGAAAGGATCTAAGCTAAAAGGTAAATACCCTCTTATGTGTTTCAAATGTGGAAAAATAGGTCATTATGCTGCAAAATGTCCTCATAAGCATGATAGTGATGATGAAGAAAATTCTAAAAGGATGGTATACAAAAATAAAGGGTTCAATAAGAAGAATTTCCTCTCTAAGCAAGATGAGTCTGATGAAGATGAATTTGTAGTCATCAAAAAGAAATCAACTAACCAGTTCCCTCACCGCGAAGGAGGTAATGAAGAATCAAATGAAGAAAATGACCAAGCTGAAAGCCAAGAAGTATTATTCATGGCATTCATAAACGATGATGACTCAGGGCTAGATGGAAATGTAGATGAATTATTAATAAGTGCCATTGAATAAAATGAGAAATTACGGAATAAAATCATTTCTCTCAAAGTAGAAAAGGAGGAAACAAAAAGAAGGGAATAACTCTTGAAAAATAAGCTAAAATAAAAAGAAGAAGCTTGCGAAGAACGTGAAGCCGAAATAGTATCTATGAGGAAGGAATTGGAGCAAGTTAAAAAGGGTTGGAAAAGCTCTCAAATACTTGACACTATCCTAAATAATCAAAAACCTCAACATGAAAAATCTGGAATAGGTTTTAAAGGAGAATCATCAAGTACTAAGAACAATGCGAAAAGCTATGCCGACGTACTTTCCAGCAACCCAAAAGAAGAAAGATTATTTCATCAAAGGCTCATCCCAGATCCAAAGAATGAAGAGAGAGTAACTCCAAGGAAGAATGTTGATTCGAATCATGGATGTTACAACAGATACAAAACAGTATTTCATCGAAGGCCCATCTCAAATCCAAATCATGAAGCGGGAGTAACTCCAAGGAAGAATGTTGATTCAAATCATGGCTATTACAACAAGTACAAAACTATCTTTTTTGGGCATTGTTTCCATTGTAAAAATTTTGGTCATCAAGCTAGACAATGCATGGCTCGTAAAAATGACACACCAAAACTGAAGGATCAAATAAACAAACCATATGGACCCAAAGGGCAAGGACAAATCAAGACCTACAATTCTTTTGATCCCTTGGCCAAATTTGATATGATTTTCTCATTATGTAATAATAGTGGACACAATGAAAAAAATTGCTCACTCAAAAGAGGAAAAGCAAGAAGTGAGAATCCTAACAAGGATAAATGTGGCCTAGCTCTATGTGCTCAAAATAATGAAAATAATTAGTTTGTGGATAGTGGGTACTCCAGATACATGACAGGGGATAAAAGGAAGTTTGTTTCATTGAACAAAAAGGAAGGAAATGTATCCTTTGGAAGTGGATCTGCCAAAATTGCTGGAAAAGGAACCATTACTCTTATTAATGGAAAAGGAAAAGCTCAAAATGCTTTGCTAGTAAACGAGATCAAACACAACCTCCCAAGTGTTAGCCAAATCTGTGTTCAAGGACATAATGTTGTCTTTAGCACCAAAGATTGTGAAATAAGGAACTCTTCCTTAGGGGAACTTGTGGAGAAAAGGGTTATAACACCAGACAACATCTACATTCTGAACAAGATGAAAGAAGATAAAAGCTACTTAAGTCAAACAGATGAAAGTTGGTTGTGGCACAAGCGACTTGGACATACAAGCTTTGATAACTTGATCAATATCAGCAAGATTAAAGCAGTACGAGACATTCCAAAGCTATTCAAACCAAATCAAGGAATATGTAGTCCATGTCAACATGGAAAGCAAACCAGAACTAGCCACAAGACCAAGGATTTTTCTACATCAAAGCCTTTGGAGATCATCCATGCTGATTTATGTGGACCAACTAGAACTCCGACACTGTAAGGAGAAAGGTACTTTGCTTTATTTGTTGATGACTATACTAGAATGATGTGGATATATTTTATAAAATTTAAATCCGAAGCATTTGAGTGTTTTAAGAATCTTAAAGCTCTTGTAGAAAATGAAAAAGGACTCAAAGATTAAGTGCCTCAGAACAGATAGAGGGGGAAAATTCACATCAAAAGAATTTAATGAATTCTGTAAAATACATGGAATTAAAAGAGAACTCTCTGCTGCCAGAACACCCAATCAAAATGGGGTAGTTGAAAGAATAAATCGAACAGTTCAAGAAATGGCAAGAACAATGTTAATAGCAACTGACTTGCAGCCAAAATTCTGGAGAGAAGCAGTGGGGACAACTGTTTATACCTTGAATCGAACTCAATTAAGACCAAATAATAAAAAGACTCCTTATGAATTATGGAAAGGAAGACTTGCTTCAGTAAAATACTTCAAGATTTTTGGAAGCAAGTGCTTCATAAAAATCAATGATGGCTCACCAGGAAAGTTTGATTCACGGGTTGACAAAGGGATCTTCCTTGGATATTCTACACGGAGCAAAGCCTACAAGTGCTACAATAACCGACTACAGAAAATAGTGGAAAGCATTGATGTCAATATTGATGAAGACCTCCTAGAGAAAGAAATTGAAGAACATGAAGTTGATCCTCTCATTGAAGAAGAAGAAGAAAATCTAGAAATACCCAAGGAAAAAGAACCATCTCAAACTCCTTCAAAGATGAAACTTCTCCAAAAATATCACCCGGAAGAGCAGATTATTGGCAATATAGATGAAGGGATGCAAACCTGAAGAAGAATGACAAATTCACCAAAGAAAAATGATATTTCTCTTCTATCCATGATAGAACTAGAAACATTTACTCAAGCAAGGATCCTCATTGGGTAAAAGCTTTGGAAGAAGAAATGTCTCAAATCGAGAAGAATGAGACATGGGAGCTAGTACCTCATCTAAGGGACAAAAACATAATAGGAACCAAGTGGGTGTTTAAAAACAAAATGATTGAAGATGGACAAATCATCAGAAACAAGGCAAGGCTTGTTTATAAAGGCTATTCACAAATTGAAGGAATTGACTTTGAAGAAACATTTGCACCAGTAGCTCGTGTGGAAGCTATCAGGATGTTCGTGGCATTTTCTTGCTCAAAAGGATTCAAAATCTATCAAATGGACGTAAAATCAGCATTTCTGAATGGGGAACTCAAGGAATAAGTCTACATGGAGCAACCAGAAGAGTTTAATCTAATATAAGGAAAATACTTTGTTTGTAAGTTGAAAAAGGCATTATATGGGTTGAAACAAGCTCCTAGAGCTTGGTACGCAAGATTGGATCACTATCTACAACAACAAGGCTTTAAGAAGGGGGTGACAGGAAGTAATCTCTACATAAAGACGGATGAGGATAAGTTACTAGTCACTCTTGTTTATGTTGATGATCTGATTTTTGCTAGTAATAATGATGAGATGAGCAATGAGTTTTCTCAAAATATGTCAAAGAGTTTGAGATGTTAATGATAGGAGAGTTATCTCACTTCCTTGGACTACAAGTATCTCAAACCACGACATGCATGTTTATATCTCAAGCCAAATATCTTAAAGACATGCTTAAAAGATATGAAATGGAAGACTGTGCACCCATGAGCACACTTATGACCACAAGTTGCAAATTGAGCAAAAATGACGACTCCCCTCTGGTAGATGCAACTCATTACAAGTCAATAATTGGAGCCCTTCTGTACTTAACTACTACGAGACCCGACATTATGCAAGCTGTAGGAATGGTGGGAAGATTTCAATCAGCTCCTAAACAATCCCATTTGTTAGCTGTAAAAATAATTCTCAGATACCTGAAAGGAACTCTTGATTTCGGTCTTTGGTACCCTAAGAGCTCAATTCTTACTTTGACTGCATACATCAATGCTGATTGGGCCGGAAGTGATGATGATCAGAAAAGTACTAGTGGAAATGCATTCTTCCTGGGAGACTATATAGTATCTTGGCTCAACAAAAAACAGACATCCATATCATTATCTACAGCTAAAGCCGAATATATAATTGCCGCAGATTGTTGTACTCAAATACTATGGATGAAGGAAGCTCTAAAAGATGTCAACATAGGTACAAATCAACCAATTACCATCTATTGTGATAACACAAGTGCGATCAACCTCAGCAAAAATCCAGTGATACACTCAAAGACCAAACATATATCAATCAAGTATCATTTCCTTCATGAACAAGAAGCTGAACAAAACATCGTCTTGGAAAATATCAATACTAAGGAACAGATAGCTGATATTTTCACAAAACATCTTCCTCGAGAAACATTTGAACGTCTTTGTCAAAATATGGGGGTTATCTCTTTAGCATCACTTAAGTTGATTCATAAAAATGTTGCAAGACAGGGGGAGAAGTTCAACAGGGGAGTCCTTCTTCACTTCTTTACCACTGATGTCAAAGGGGGGGAGAAGAATAATATTGCCATCAATGGCAAAGGGGGAGATTGTTGACCTAGATTGTCATTGATGTCAATATGGCAATATTCTGGATGAGTAAACAATGATGTGAAGCCAATCAGAGCGGATCCATGAAGAAACAGGAGCAAGAAGCCAAGGAACAAAGCCATCAGGGAAGCCATCAAAAGAGGAACACACCAGAGGAGTATTGCAGAATATCAGAGCAGAGAATATCGGAAGTCACATGAGCTATCAAGAAAAGAATATCGGAAGAATTCATCGGAAACATGTTATCAGAAGCCATCATGAAGCCAAAGTGTAAGAGGAATAGGTCATTAGTTGTTGTGTGCAGGCAGAATTCAGAGAAACACAGAGGGGAGAAGAAGAGACAAAGGAATCATAATGGTCTTTGAATCCAGTTGAAGAATTAGAGTGAAGCTTAGAGAGAATCAACGATATATGAATCCATAGAAGGCAGGCTCATAGAGAGTTAAGCAGCGGAAAAGTGAAAGGCCGAAACCCTGAAGAAAACCCAAAACCACAAGAAAAACATTGAAGAAATGAATCAAAGTCAAAGTGAGGAGACAGATGAAGATTGAACGCACAGGAACCGTTGGATCTTGGAGATCAACAGACGAGATTGTTTGAAATAATTGTATAAAGTTATGGGGAGACTAAGTTTGAAGTTTCTCTTCCTTTCTCATTATTCGAGTTTAAGGTTATAATTTTGAAATTATTATGGCAGATTCAAGTTGAAGCTTAATTTGGGTTTCAACTTTATACAATGTTATGATTTTAATATTATTAGTGCAAATTTAATTTCTTATCCTGTTGTTGGGAAAATACTAAGAGGAGCCGGGGAGGGGGGGAGGTAGGAGGTGGGGGGGTGGGGTGGGGATGGTGTGATTTCATATTTTAAACTCACTTTAACTTTTTATTTCATATTCTAATTTCTGTATGCTACTGTCATTTATACAACCAGTGTATGTATGTGACTTCAATGAAAGAAAACAACGTACATCCAGTTAACTAATTCATCATATGTTCCATCAAATCTTTATCTTCAACCAATGTAGTATTAATTTCATCAGATATATAATATGCAGTAAAGAGAAGAATAAATCATCACACATAAGAAACACAACAACACATGAGAACACTAATATTTTTAGGTGGAAACCCAATGTGGGAGAAAACCATTGGTGTCGTCGTCTTTGTCTTATTTCTTATTATATAAAGAAAATCTTCTTACAATTTTGTACTAGCATAAACTCTTACTAGGACGCAGGAACCCACCTAGAAGAGGCTACAACCTACACTTTCTGTCCATCACCCCCTGGAAGGGAGCTCTAACCCCATGATCTCGTTTCCCAACTCTTATCAGAGGGGAGCACCTACCTCCTTGAACAAATTTACCAGCTACCACTCGAAGGAAGCTCTAAATACCTTACTAAAGACTCCAACTCTCACCTCCTTTTGTGGACCATGTTGCATAATATTTCATACTAGATCCACCTGACTTAAAAACATCAAAAAATGTAGGCCACTTTTCATCATATTCTCAAACTAGACCCACACCTTTCATTATGCTCAATACCAAACTAAATACCAAATCTAAACTTTAATCACGGAACCAACTGAATCATTATATCATTAGCAAACCAGTCACTGAACTGAATCTCAATCTACCATCGCAACTAGATGAAACCAATCCATAACAAATATAAACCATCATAACCAGATCATACCAATCACTCATAAATAAGTCATACACTATTAACCATCACAAAATCAAAGTGTTGTCACTACAAACCTTAATCATATTTACTTCAGAATGTATACACTACTATTTTTAAGCATACCCATGTATATATGTGCTTCCTCTATATTACACTTGTGTACCAATCTCAAATCATTGACTATTACATCATGAATCACTGCAACATTGAATTAGCCATTGAACCATACACAGATCATTGAACCAATCATAAATCATTGAATCAATCACAGTGATGAGCACCAATATTGTAGCAAGAATTCTTCAACTCCTAGGGCTACCAACTTTACTTCATCAACCTGGGGTTCATACAAACTTGGAGGTGACAGTGTTGTATACATAATAGATGTAATGGTCTACTCTTGTCACTTTTCAACTGGGGCGATAAACCACTAGGGTTTTTTAAACCAGTCTTCTATTGACTATAAGGAGTCCGGCTACCAAATGAAAAAGGGAAATTATCCTTAATGCAAAAAGGGAATGCTGCCTACTCTAGGAAATGAAAGACTGAATTGGAAGGTGCTATAAAGTGACATGAAATCATCTAGCTAAACATCTACACATTTTTCTTGCAAAAGAAACCTAGCTTAACCTTGTTTATAACATTTAGTGACCTGGACTAACTGAGCGTGGAATTTGATCTAAGAACTATTATGACTACTGCATGCATGTGCTAATTTAGAAATTGCAAAAAAAGCCTTTTTGATGTTTAGTTTTATGAATGAAAATGTTAATTTTCAACTTGTTCTTTGGCAGGGGAGATAGGTAAGGATGAAAAGGTCTATACTAGTTTCAAGGGTATGGAAGCCAAGTGGAGGCCTAATCTAAGCTCAGATGACCATTTCTGCTCAATTCGGGCTTAAAACAGGTTGCTACAAGGTTTCCTGTAGTACTACAAGATGTCCTAGTTCTACTACAGGATGCCCTGTTTTACTATAGGAAACATGTCGAAAGCTTATAAGATGGTAAGAAAGGTAGAACGAAGTGTGGGAATGTTGTTTGATGGGGATATAAGGCATAGACGAGGTGCACACTTCCCAAGGCTCATTCAAATGCTTTAAGATGGTTGGATTTGCTCAATGGAAATGACCACTTATAAAACAAGAATTTGGATTAGGGTTTGGTGGACCTTGGAAGCATAGGTGGAGAAGACTTGGATGAGGCAAATGAGATGAGGTCTCCCTGCAAATTAGAATCTCCTATAAAAACATACACTCTTTCCTTCATTTATGCACAAATTCATTTATACATGGAAAAGATGTGTCAAATGGAGGAAAACATAGTTATTAATAGCTAATGGCTAAGTTTATGAATGGAAGTGCTTCTAAACCATAGAAAACTCAAGAGATCAAAATGAAAATTGCAAATACTTCTAAGACATTCAAAGACAATGATCTATTCAACAAGAAACCCTAGATTATGCAGTAATCAAACAATAAATTTGTTTTTGGGTTGCGTGAATGGAACCCTCAAATCATGATCCCATAAGGGAGATGAGGTGAAAGCCACAATCAACATCTTTTCTGAAGTGTTTACTACCCCTATGATACCACTGATCTATCTATCCACAAATGAAAGAAAACTAATTAATCATCCAATTACTTACAGATTAACAAAACCAAAATTACTTCAACAACTAACTATGAATGTAATCTAAGAATACATGTATAGAAAGAGGAACCTTTGCTGCTAGGGTTGGGCCCTAACCCAAGAGCTTCAACCCTCTGAGTCAACTTAGTGTTGGATCAAGGGAATGCTTCTCATTTTCATTAAAATATCAAAAATACATAAGAGTTATTAGTCACAATGTCTTAGCTCGAAAATGTCTCTTGGATACAACAAAAAAAGTCGAATCCTAATGAGGCTCTAGGCCTTCTTATTTCTATAACTGAAGCTACGAAAAACTTCCTTAAATTTAGGGAGGCTTGGCTCCCAACACGAGATCAATTGGTCTTCAACTATCATTGGCTTGGCTGCCAATGACCTCAATGGCTTGGCTGCTTGTAACTCTGAGCTCATGAGATATGGTGGAGGAATCTTTGAGTGAGTGAGGAGTTAAGGAGGGAAATCCAATCTCCTAAAATCCCTCTTTCTTGTCTACTTCGAGTTCCTGCACTTTAATTAGCCAACATTTCTCCAAATCCTGCAATTAATGCACATTAGACCACAAGACATAACATCTCATATTTACCCTTGTCACTAAGCAAAATATAACAAAACATGTAAATAAATGTGAGAAAAGTTGGTTTTAATAAGTTAGAGAATGGAATTAAGTTCCATATAATTTACCCATTAATGAGCCTCATCATCACCCCCCTACTAAAAGTGTTGCTCATCCTCTGAGAAACTCAATCTATGTCCATGCCTTCCATTGCTCTGGTGGCTTCTCTAACATTCCAGGCTTTTGCTGTTGTATCCTCCTCTTTTGGATAAAATCATGCATGCTTCTCTATTTCCTCCCACTACTTCTTTCTTCTTCTTCCTTTCTTCCTTCTAACATACCCAAGAGAAATGGTGGACTGAGTTTCAAGCCAATCCAGTTGATTTTGAGTCTTTGCAGTGCCTTCTTATACAGTGGGGTCCTCTCTAGTGCATCCCTCATTCTTTCAAGGGAATGATACTCCCTAATATTTAGGTTGTATGGTAAGGTGCCCCATCTCCTTTGGCATGCTTGTTGGCTTTCATCCCCTATCGATCTCAAAGTGTCCTCAAAATGAGTAACTTATTGTTCTTGTGTAGCTAGGTATCTTGGTGCCAGCTGGGGATCATTGCTGATGAGGTTATGGGTGCTAATGACATCCATGGAATTGATTTGTTATGCTATGATGTAAAGGGGCTTTGTTTCTTCTCTTTCCAATACTCTTTTTACTTCCCTAGCCTCCTCATGACTCATCCATGATGCCAAGACCATCATTTGTAAGTCCCCCAACTTTTGATTGGGGTCCCACACATTCAAGTCTGGCAAGGCCAATTTATGTAAGTAGAATTCAGATATCTTGGCCCTGTCCTCCAAGGTTCTTTGGTCACATAGCTCAATGAATTGCCTATAGTCTTGGAAAGGCATAGTCCCTCGTTGTGCTAGGGTTTTTATCTAAAACTGCAACCATTGTTCTTTTAGGGATATTTCATATGATTTTGCTAGCATCCTACACTAGAGTACCTTTATAGAGAGACTTGCCATAGTGGCCAATTGGCCCTTTTTTTCCTGTACCTGCCTACTTAGCTATGTGTTCTTAGCCTCTAGTTGAGATTTCATCACTCTTTCCTTGTCTCTTATCTCACTCAAATCTCTGCCCATATCTAGCAGCTTCTCTTCCATATGGCTCACATCCTCTACACTCGTTGATTTAGAAATTTGTATCCAATGATGTGTCCTTGTTCTCTCTTTTTCCAGTTCAAAGAATAGAGGGATAAAAAATTTTGTGGTATTACTCTACCTCCCTCAATGAATCTGTAATAGGAGTTGAGATTGGGTTGTGGGCTAGTGATCTGATTTAGAATATTAGTTTTCAGTGCTAAGATCTTCCTCAGATTATAAAAAAATATGCTTTCATTATGCTTAAGGATTCATCAATTTTTGCAAGTGAAATGAAGAGTTTTTATGTTAATTTTATGAGAAATTTAACATAAACCATAAATTGAAAACAACATAAACATCATCAAAAACAAATTACAACAAGCACATGATAAAGGAGTTCACCCCTCCTGGGCTACGTCTCCTTGGTCCAGCTCCCAATGGCTTGGGCCTCTCTATTATGCTCAAAAGTGTAAAAATTTGTGTTTACAATGCTCAAATGCTTCTGAAACCTACTCCAATAAGTCCAGAATACTAAAAAATGGCTATCTAAACTCTTTTTGCACCCAATTTGGTGAAAAAATTAAGAAGTTATGACCTCTCCTAGTTTTCCCACTATTCGTTCCACAAATTGCTCCACATCCGACATGAACCCACATTTTCGCTCCAAAAATCGCTAACCGAGCGAGAAATTTGCCACATGGCGGGCCATAATCTGTTGGCACTGACTGTCCATCACAAATCGCAATTGGCAGAGTCTTGCGGTCTTATGGACTGTGTTCCAGGTGGGCAATATGCGATTGTGATTCGGTGGACCCGACGAAACTCTTAACTGGAGCTTATTATTGTATCACATCGGGGATCCTTTTGCAATCGGTAAAGTACCAAGGTCTTGTATATGCGAGACTTTGCATTGCGTTTCTATTTGCGATTGCAATATCACATCACAACCCAAACATGCGGGGGTTTATTCTGTAGTGTCGTGCGAGATGTGCGATCACATCGCAACCTGGTAAATGTCGAGGGCTGATTATGTAACACCTCCCTTCGCCGATGTGCGATTGCAATCCATTGCATCACATCTCCGACTGATTCTTGAATGCCTTCCTGCCTGCCTTATCGCATCGCAACCCTTCCCTAATCGGGGGCCAATTTTTAATGCCAACATGCCTGCGATTGCGACTTGTGACATGTCAGAGCTAATGGCGACTTGCCACTTGGAACCTCCTCATTCGCTAAAGGACCTTTGTAATGCCCTATTTAATCTTATCCTACAAATTTTACTAAGTGTTTAAATTTCCTTAAAATATGGACTTATAATTATCAAGAAATATTGGTACATACCTACATTGGTGAAACTGTAAATTTGGTACTGATATAAATTTTGTTATTTATGTTGACACCTAATCCTCAGCGATTGGGAGAATTGAATGTGAACAGTCATCAAGAAGATGAACTGAACGATCACATTCATGTATATAATAGATAACTGCCTAATGGAATAAATGAATCAGTTTTCTGGAGTTACTCCTGGCCTGACATGGTATCAGAGCGCAGGTCCCAGGTTCCTTTTTTAATGTGCCTTGTAACTCCTCTGTCTTCTGTCCACTGCCTTCTGCTCTCTGTCCCATAATCTGTTGTTTCTGCCTGACATGGTATGGTGAACGTTTTAGGTTTGATGAGTTCTGTCCCATACTCTCATAACACCTGAGACTGTCCCATACTCTCATAACGCCTGAGACATGGTGAACGTTTGGGTTACTGCCTAAAACCGCTTGAGATTGGGGATAACTGCCTGTCCAGTATTTGCAGTTACAAACTCCATTGCTCACGACGAAATCGTGGGAGAGTCCATCCTCTATCTCTGCATTACTAACATCCATGCCTTCTGCTGTAAATCGTTTGCACATCGATTCTGTGTTGAGAGAATGACTGTCAAGGGTTTTTATCCATTGAATTTTAACAGAACCGAATAGGTTTCGTTTGGCTGCCTAAGCAGTGCTGGAGATAACAGTGTATGTTGCGCTCCCATTTATCGAGAGTCGGGGGAGAGTATTCTTTAGAAGAAGATTCCACATGTTGATCTAGTATAGGAATCCCCCCTTCAAGATGTGGAATCTGATTTTCAAATTCTTGAAGGGCTCGTATTTTTGCTGTGTCAAGGATTTGTAAACTATTGTGTTAAAAAAAAAAAAGGAGTTTGAATCTCTGCTTTGAAGACCCTCCTGCATATGAGACCTGAACGCTATACACTAAAGCCTTTGCTAGTGCATATGACTGCTGGTTCCTATGCGTTGAAAGGAGTTGTAGCTTATCTCTGTGCATTGAATGTTGAGACCATGAAGGCGTCTGACATATATATATTGAGCGGACTGTGCAGCCGTATGTCTGTTTGGTAAATGTAAAATGCGCAATTTGTTTGTTTGAAGAAACGCACATGCTATGATATGTCACTGTTTTGAAATGCTGTTGATATATGGATAGCGTAGTTTGTTTGAAGAAACACACATGCTAAGCTGTATATGAAACATTGTTGTGCTCCATTGAAATGCTTAAATGTTAAATGCGCAGTTTGAAAAGCTGGTGATTGAAACGCTGTTTGACATGGTGATTGAAACGCTGTTTGACATGGTTTCATTTGTATAGACCTTGAAAACTGTAAAGGGATATATTTAAATGGTGATTGAAAAGCTGGTGATTGAAACGCTGTTTGACATGGTTTCATTTATATAAACTTTGAAAACTGTAAAGAGATATATTTAAATGGTATAGCAGCAGAAGTTTCTCATACTTTTAGATGCTGAGGATAGCAGCAGAAGTTTTTTTTCATAAGAGAAATTTTTTTTGCCATCAGAAGTATTAGTCTATCAGCAAAAGTTTTTTTTTATATCAGCAGAAGTAATCTTTTACAGAATGCATTCAATCATCTCTATGATAGGAATAGTTCTCACTGGAAAGGAGAACTATCCTAACTGGTCCCGGATGATACAACACACCCTCATCTTCAATGAGTTGTGGAAAGGA
>APFE031226901.1:102242-129492 GCA_000404065.3 Pinus taeda
TATTGGGGCGAGCGGGCGGGCGGGCCACCAGCAGTGGACCCGGCCCACATCCTATCACCCCAACCCGATATATATGTCGCCAATTGTAATGTGTCGACACCGCATCGATCGCCGATATGAATATCGGCGAAGCCACCATATATCGTGCCAATTATTATGCCAACCGCCATGCCGATCGCCCCGATTAGGAATGCCGCCAATATAGATATCGGCGAAACCACGTAAATCACGTCGATAAGGTCGCTAGTGCCCATGTTAAGCACCGATTTCCAAGGCCGATCGTTGATTTTAATACACCGATAATGTAGTAACGATGGGGTTTAAGGGGTAGGCAGCTCAATGCGGACAACCCCCATTAATGTATCATTTTGGGTTTTAAAAGAAACTGTGATATATTATTTCGGGAGGGGCAAGGTTTGATTGCCCGACCTCCTCCCTATTAACCATCGATTTTTACTAATCCTCCTAACCAATCACCTTGGTAAATTTGCCGAAGTCCTTCTTTATAAACGCAAAGCTTTTACCTCTGCACAGAGTTCAAGGAGGAAGAATGCGGGCATGCTTTTCGAGGTAGTTAATTAATATTTTAATGCAGGAACCATGAATTTTGCAGGAGGGAAAAATTTTCACTTTGTCAGAAATTGACAAATTTTATATGGATTTTACACCTCTAGTCGCCACGAACACAATGGTGTTGTTCGTTTCTTCATCAGAGTTCTACATTTTCGGTCATTTCCAGAATGCATGTGGAACCATGATTTCAGCAAAAACAGGGAGTGGAACCATAAGCCATGAAATTTTCCCAATGAGGTAAAATTTTGACATTTCAGAATATAGTCAAGTTTATACTTTATTTTCATGCTTTTCCGCAGGGATCGCAATGGCGAGATCAGATTCGCCATCTGAGTTGCAGATTTGCAGTCCATCCATGGAGCATAATCTTTCAGAATCCCGAGGGAATCTAAAAGATTCCTTGAGCCCAAAATTCTCAACTTCTCAGAATTCGGGTTTTGGACGGTCGATTCAGCACTACTCGACGCCACAAATCTGATGGTGTCTTCAGATTTCTTATTCTCTCATTTCTTCTTCTAGCTACTTTTTTAAGTGCCAGCGCAGATGTCCACATTCATGTGCGAGCATCCATCTTCATACGATCGATGCCTTGAGATCGACGGTTCGAGCAGCTTCAGCAGTGTGACATCCACTTCTTCAGGTGGCCCTTGGTTGTGAGGTATATGATTTGTTCATGTACTTCTTCTTTTTGCATTATACTGCATAGATCCTTGATTGATGTTGATGCAGGATCTTGTTTATTACATGTTGTCATGATTCCTTGCTTGATTTGATGTGGAATCTTCTATGTGATGTACTTGCTATCATAACTCTTCATGTTATGTTTTGAGATCCCTTGTTGTATGTTGTTGGGATACTCTTGTTGTCGTCATGCACGTTTGTTTTGACATCCCTTTTGTGCCATGTTGGCGGGATGTTCATCATGCGTGTTTTTGTATCATACTAATAGGAGTCTTTTGATTGAGAGTTATAGTTGTGGAACATCTCTTAGAGCCACTCTTGCGTGAGGGAATTTTTCCTTGTATGATCGCGACATCATCTCTTGTGTACATCACCATTAT
Source organism: Pinus taeda (assembly GCA_000404065.3). NCBI lineage: Eukaryota > Viridiplantae > Streptophyta > Pinopsida > Pinales > Pinaceae > Pinus > Pinus taeda. Next base: position 103,877 of record APFE031226901.1, read on the forward strand.
TGACAGCACTTAATTCAGCAACCTACACCATCTTGACACCGGGGCCCAGAGACGTAGTCCCTCCTAGACGAACTTCGTTATCAACGCTTATGTTTTCATGTGTTAATGATTATTATGTTCCTCTTCTTTTGCGCATGCAAATGTATTCATTAATGTTCTTTTAAAAAGCAATTTTAACACATCACGAAAGTAAAAAGTCTTGGAAGGGTCCTTCTTCACACCCGGCCCTGGATCATCCAAGTTGTTCGATGATGTGGAAATTTGAATTTTCTCAATTTGACCAAAGAAAAATCAAATTGATACTTTCTTGTTGCATTTTTCAACACTCTCTCTCAGCAAGAAAGGGATTACCAACCACCCCTATCCTGCACCTGTGAAACTCGAACTTCCCTCTTGACAAGGCCTTTGTCAAAATGATAGCATCTTATTTCTTTGTCAAAATGTATTGTAGCAACATTATCTGCATCTACACACAGTCCCTTAAATGGTGATACTGGATATATATATATATATATATATATATATATATGCTTGGATCGATCATGAAATACATGATTCTCAAAGAGCTTGATGCAACTCTTATTATCTCAATAGATCACAGTTGGATCCATCATTTGAACAAACAATCCCACAAGTATCTTTCGCATCCAGGTCGCCTCACATGATGTTGGACTTGCAGCCATGTATTTTGCTACTGTCGAGTTGAGCGCCATAGATCTTTGCTTCCTACCGTACCAGGAAACCGTTTGCGAACCCAAAACTATGAATTCCACCTGATGTACTCTTTCGGTCAGATGGACTCCCCACCCAATCTACATCTGTGAAGCCACACAAATTCACTCCCTCTGTCTTTATGTACCATAATCCATACTGGGTAGTCCCTCTAAGGTACCGTAAAACATGCTTTGTTGCCTTCCAAAACAATTTGGTTGGCCTAACCATAGCTTGGCTCAGCTGGTTGACTGCATATCACATATTTGATCATGCGTTCACAAGATACATTAGTGAACCCACTAACTGCCAATAAATGGTAGCATACACTTCCTCTCCTGAAGTGACATCTTCCTTCCTCCAGTGGATCACTAGAGGTGTCTCCATTGGTTTACAACTCTCCATTCATAATCTTTGTAGTATCTCATTTGCATACTTTCCTTGAGACATAAACAGTTCCCCATCACCTTGCCATACTTCCAACCCAAGGAAGTAGTGCATGAGACCCATGTCCTTCATTTCAAATTTCCTTGCAAGATATGATTAGTTGTGCATCACCAGTGAAAATTAAATCATCCACATTGATCCAAATGGAAAGTGGCATCTACCCATGGTATTCATGCACCCATGGTATTCATCCACCCATGGAATCTACCTATGGTATTATAAGTGGCATCCACCCATGGAATCTACCTATGGTATTATAAGTGGCATCCACCCAGGGTATTTATTCACCCATGGAATCTACCCATGGTATTGTAAGTGGCATCCACCCACGATATTGTAAGTGGCAACTACCCATGGTATTCATTGACCCATGGTATTTACCTACCCATGGACTTTACCCATGGTATTATACCTAAAAAAGACTATAAATAACAAGTCACATTTTGTAAAAGGATAGATTGCCCACCACAATGTAGTTTCTACAATTATTCTTTGTTTTAATAAAAACAATTTATTTGTGGTTTTGTTTACTGTATGTTCTCATAGTCTTTTATCATTTCAATTTTTTAGATCTTGGGGGCCTCCCCCCAAGATCTAGATCAAACATATAAGACAATAATAAGCAATTTACCTTCTACAAAGATGTGATAGAGGTTTGCATCCGCTTCACTTTCGATGAAGCCTGAACTAGTGAGATAGTTGTCGATCTTGGTGTACCAAGCATGGGGTGCTTGTTTGAGACCGTACAACGGTTGCTTGAGTCTGCACACATGAGACTCTCGATCAAATGTCTCAAAAATCTCTAGTTGCTCTATGTACACCTTCTCCTCAAAAACCCCATTGAGAAATGTTGTCTTTACATCCATTTGGTGGATCTTCCACCCCAGCTGTGCAACCAATATAAGAATTGATCTAATGGATGAGTAGGACTAATTGGGTTTGAGAGAGAAATTGCACAGTTTTGGGAATCGTTGAGCTAGGTTGAGGGATTTTCCACTGCTTCAACCAACTGTGCAGTTATGCTAGGTAGAGAAGGCATGATGATTACACAATTGCGCATTTCAAGAGCTTGGGGTTTGAGATTGAGCTCAGAGATTGTTCAATGCGCAATTGGGGCCAGGTTGGAGGGTTGAGTTGCAGAATTTTGGAGGCGAAGGCTTGGGCTTGAGTACTGAAACTGCGCATTGCACATTCCTAAGAGGCTGGAACCATGGATTGTGCAATGTCAAGAGGCAAGGTTGCAGCTTGATGGTTGGGACTGCGCAATGCGTAGTTCAGGAAGGCCAGATGAGGCTAAGTGTGGGATCTGTGAAATTGATGTGAATAGTGATAGGACTTGATTGTGATCACACACTTAGACACTTGACGACGCAACATAGATCATCTGGAACACATGAACACATACTTCCCATAGTGCAACAACCTTTATGACGACTTATGACAAGTGCGACACTAAAGATACACTTTGCAACGATAATGACAACATTTGTGTGACAGTGCGTGAAACTTTGGAAATGAGTGTGAAACATGCCTTCATAATAAGAACAATTCATCATCACAAAGATTGCCCCTTGAAACAAACCAAAACTACACTTTGCATGATAAGCGACAATTCCCACACGAAAAGACGACACTTGCTATATGACAATAAGAGTGCGAATGACACTTGCGATATGCGAACGACGGTGAAAACAACACATGTCAAGGTGAAGATAACATGAAAATGACATTAATTAAAGCGAAAGCAAGTAAAAGTGACAATTGTAAACATGAAAGAAACACTTGCAACAGTGAAAGTGCGCAAAAACAACAGTTGGAGAAACTCTCCAAAATAGAAGTACGATCGTAAACAAGGTGAGGGACTATTAATGTCAGTGTGCAATGGGTGTCGACATGGATTAGACATCGCACAGGCACAATTTTAATGGACTGTGCTATGCTTATTCAAGCTTGCTAAAATAATGCGCTCATGGATTTGTTGTACACTGAGCATGTGTGAGAAAATGACTTCGACACTTCTAATCCAAGAAGGGAGATCAAAAGCATCAGTTGACCAAGAAGTGACTACAGAACGACCTATTGCAAGATCCATAGTAGGCTCCAATATTCGAGTGTATGCAAAATTTTAGAGGGTGTTTGTCGCGGTGACAATAATGCCCATGGGGGTGTCATGTGCTGAGCACGTCAGGGCACCAGTGCGACGAGTTGGTGGGTCCAACCGACTTGGCAAGGGGCACCCGCAAAAAAGAAGGTTGACCCATGACTGCCCATGAACAAAGTTCCCACAAAGGTTTCTCATAATGATTTTTAGAAAATTAGCTAAATTAAAGTTTGGGTGCTAAAAGTTGGTTTATAATTGATTGATCATGTAGCATGGTACTAACAAATGATAATATTTTGTTGTCATTAATGAACTAATGATTTGATTTCACTGATTTGCACAACTGGGGGAATGTTTGTGCCCTCGGTGCGCTCGCACGAAGGCGAGGCGCCCGAGTGCCCATTGGGGCACTGCGTGCTAGACACGTTAGGGCACCTATCTGACGAGTTGGTGGGTTGGCTCGACTTGGCAAAGGGCGCCTGCAGAAAAGAAGTAAGGTCGACCCATGACTACTCTTGAACATATTTCCCACAAGGGGGCCTCATAATGATTTTTAGAAAATTAACTAAATCAATGTTTGGGTGTTAAAGTTCAGTTTATAATTGATTGATCATACAACATGGTGCTAACAAATAATACTATTTTGTTGTCATTTGTGCACTAATGATTTTTGTTCATTGTTTTGCACCATTGGGTGAACGCTCGCGCCCTTGGCAGACCTGCACGAAGGCGAGGCGCCAGGGTGCCCATGGGGGCATCACGTGCTCGACACGCTAGGGTGCTTGTGTGACAAGTTGGTGGGTCGGTCCGACTTGACAGGGGGTGCCCACATAAAAGAAGTAAGGTCGTCCCATGACTTCCCATAAACAAAGTTCCCACAAAGGGGTCTCAATGATTTTTAGAAAAATAATTAAATTAATGTTTGGATGTTAAAATTTGATTTATAATTGAATATTGATAATGCAACATGGAAATAGCTGATGATAATATTTTGTTGTCATTGATAAGCTAATGATTTGTATAGCAAGAAGAGCGCCCGTGCCCTAGGTGTGCCCGCACGAAAGTGGGGCACCCAAACGCCCATGGGGGCAACATGGAAATAGCAAATGATAATATTTTGTTGTCATTGATGAGCTAATGATTTGTGTTCACTAATTTGCATAGCAAGGAGAGCGCCCGCACCCTGGGTGTGCTCGCACGAAAGTGGGGCGCCCAAACGCCCATGGGGGTGTTGCGTGTTTTGAAAAATCCATGGAACATTAGATTTTCATTATTTTTTCTTATTTTTCATTTTTTTTAAAGAAAAGACGCACTCTAATTAAATGATTAAAAATATTTATTTGATAGCTTAGTAGGCTTGTGACTTCATTATTATACTTCCAATATGACATGAGTGTTATCTAAATCAAAATATTTTGATACCTTTAAATACATTTATTATTAGATTAAGTGATTTATATAATTGTGAGAAATCAACTTTATAGCTCTTTGTTTCACAAGTCTTTTAATGACATGATTTGCATATGGAATCAAAGGAACATATTAATAATCCATGACTTTCTTGATTTAAGTTGAATGTTGAGGCCTCACCAATGTCTTCATATATAGCCAATCATTGAAACATGTACTCATGGCTTGTGAAGGAAGTATAGTCAAGTACAAACATCCGCCATCTAGTACCATGTTTACTTTTATTAAATTAATTAAGACTAGTGCACATACCTAGGGGATTTATCTTGGGCCGTGAGTTAAATGGAGCCATGCATATGCCCAACAACCTTGGTGATAGCCGATTGAGTTTACCCCTTCCGCTTGTACTGTACTATTTGTATCTATTATGGATCTAATAAATATTTAACAATTTGCTAGTGTTATTATTAGGGTGGATTGGAAGAAATCACAATAATAAGAATTGCCATGCCACAATATCATAGTCAAGCTATGCAAAGAACAAAATTTCTTCCAAATGTTTGATTGGCACTAATGCAGTATGCATTCATATACCAAGATTTTTCTTGTGAAAATATTTTAAATAGTTGTTGTTGAATTTAATAAAAAACTAAGTTCATGCTTTTAAAATATTTATATTTGAAATTCACAATATGTCTAATGATAATAAAATGTTATCTAAAAAATGCTAGTTGTTAAATATTATAGCACTATACCTCATTTTTTGTTTGTTTGAATATGAAACAAGTGAAAAATAGAGAAACAAAATGAATATTACAAATATTTAACAATAATGAAACATAATATGCCATAGAGATTGTTAAACTCTTAAATGTCATTGCGTTGTACTTCACTTATCTTTTCTAATACTAGCCTACATTCATCTTAACTCTGGATCTACAAAGCACCAAAAGAAAACAAATCTCTTTTCACTCTAAAAGAGATTTGAACCTCAAAAGATTTGATCCTTCTTGGCCCTTGGCACATCTAGAGTTAATATGGATGTTTAATTGTTAATTATAATTATAATTATTTATTTTATTTTATTTTTATGTAAATTGATTAAATCAAAATGTTTTATTAATAATTATAATTATTAATTTTTTAATTATGTTTTATTTATTAATTTTTATTTTTATTGTAACTTGATTGAGTCAAAATGTTAAACAAGACATTACAATACAACATCTCTACCATACTAGCTAGAGAGCGCCTCTGGGTGCAATTAAAAAAAGGTTAATATAGGAAAAGTGCATTAAACACATCAATTACATACATCCTTTAAACTAATTTATATTGATATTGTTTTATTACATTATGACAAAGTAACATCAATAAACTCCACTCATCCTCTTGTTTAATGATAACATACATTGTTGTTAATATGATAGTTGCTTGGCCGCCTTCTCTAGGACCACGAAGAAGTTCGGAAGGGGGTGGAAAGTCGAATTACAAACATAGACTCTCATATGGTTCACACTCGAACAACTCAAGAAACCTACCCAAAGCTCTGGGGATCCCATTCCCTCCTCCTCCCCCTCATTTGACTTCCTCCAATTCACTAGAAGGCTCAGAAGCTACAAATTCGATCCATAAAGAGGCCAAGCCTTCTAGCCTTGAACACCCAGGGACTCAAAAAAAGAACCAAAAACTATTAGGTAGTCACAACTCTTCCAACCACAAGGTGTAAGCACAAAACTTGGCCAACCAAATAATTGATGTGAACACCAGTAAGGGTGAACCCTCTCGGAAGGAGGTAGAAACATACACAAGGACGGTGGTTGTAGAGTGGGCGCACCCTTCATGGTCACCAAAAGGCTATGATGACCCCTTCCAATATCTTGATCAATAAGACCAGGGACAGCGTGACAAGGCCCAACATGACAAGGCTTAGAGCGATCAAGGTTAGCACAACCAGGCCCAACATGACCAGGCTCAAGCCCATCACAACCAAGCTTAGGCCCATCACGACTAGACTCGTTAACTATTCTAAGGAAAGGCTTACATAACCTCTGTTACTTCTCTATTTTACTTGCAATTTTTTTGTCCATGTCTTCTCAGTATCAGTGATATCTCTTTTTGCCGTCTAAAATTGGTCTCATAACTCTTGGAGAGACCATCTAGTTTCCTACCAAGGGTAGATGGTCTCTCTTGACTTTACTTCAGGACAAGAAAGTTTTTTGCAAACAAACTGAATTCGTCCTGGATACAGTTTGCTCATGTTTCTTCATGCATGTATTTTATGTAAACTTCTAATAATATAAATACTTTTGGTTTGCTTACAAAAAAATATGATAGTTGCAATTGAATGAAGACAAGCCACAATATGATTAGCAATAATATTCAAGACACTTCTAGTTTGCTAGCTTTCCTTGATAATTAGATTTAATTTAAGTTACTTGTCATGACCTATGAATAAAATATACCAAACTAGAATTATTTTCAGTGTATAATCTAGATATAATCATATTGCAAGAAACTCTATGTTTAGGTATAAAAGCTACTGAAGTTTTTTCTTCTTTTTCAGGTTGAAATTTTTGTTCTTTGAACATTGAGGGTCTTTCAAGAGGTAGTGCATAAGATGGAATGTTAGTATTGATCCAATCTCTATTGCTATATTGAATGCATGTATCTAGTTAGATTGTAGATAAAAAGACTTGGGATAAGTGTTTCAACTTATATATTTGTTTGGGCCCTATGGTGATATGAAGCCATTTTGAGAGATGTTAAAAGATCAAGGTTTCCTAGAAAGTGGTAATATTGAGGTGTTTGGGAAGAATTCACTAGGCTAGATCATTTTGGTAATTATTTTAATCATATAGTTGAGTATTTGAAGTTTATTAATGTTGAGTCAATATAGGTATTCCCTACTTCAATGTTGAGGTGCATGTTTCTACAGGTAATAGATGAACATGAATGAAGATACAATTTGTGAATTGTTGTTAGATGAAGAGGAATTGGGGTCATTAATATAATATGGACTTTTTGTAAAATAAAAAAAGGTGTTATGATTCATTTTCATGTTTTGTGAAAGATTGTTTATAATCTTTATCTTATATAGATTGTTTATAATCTTTATTTCACTATGATTACATGTTACATTGGATAATGAAGAGATCCATGCTCAGAAAAATGTTGTTTTGAATTCACTACAACTCTCCTTTAAATATTTTAAGTGCATTGAGGAAGAGATTGTTGAGCCTATTATTTTAGGTAGTCATTCAAACAACTAGTTTCCTTGTAGCTATATATCTTTAAGCATAGTCTGACAAGGTGTTATTTTTGCCCGGAAAACAATGGAAATTCCAACATGATTTTGATAAAAGTCCAATGGAGATTTTTGGAAATTCGAGTTATAACTGTCAAGCTTCAAGACTTTAAGTGCTCCAAAGGTTTTTGATAGTGTTGAATCCATTTCCACCATCAAAAACAAGATTCAAGCACTCCTACTGTCATAGTTTTTGAAAAAAAAACAAGATAGATTCTGACGATTTTTTGTCATCTGGGCAAAATTGACGCCCTGGTAGACAACGCCTATATTTTAGTGAGTGGGTTGGTTATGTCCTACATAATTCGTGAAAAATAATTATATACCAAGTGCTAAATTAAATGTAATCTCACAAGTGCTAAATTAAATTAATTAGAATCTCTCAAATTCAATTAAATCTAGCTACCTCTTAAATATATGGAAACTTACTCTCTATATAAAGATGAACTCTACCTAATCATAACCACTATAAACAAATAAGACAAATAAGAATTACATATTACCATTATAAATAAGACAAATAAGAATTACATATTACCATTATAAATAAGACAAATAAGAATTACATATTTCAACATTAATAAGAGGAGAAATTTAAAAGTTGAAACAAATTTGGATACAAAAACTTGTCAAATTTACTTGAAATATTTAACAAACTTAACCATTCAAGTTAAAAATATTGAAACGAAAGCATTTGGTTAAACTCTCTCAAGGTTTTGGTAAGAGTGTTTGGAAGAGCAAGATCTATTGGAATGCTCTCAACAAAAGGAATTCTCTAGCACTTTCCATTGTTTTAAAGACAAAAAGCATTGAATGTGTTACACTACAACAAGTTGAATAATATATCGATGGAGTGCATAGGGAATATCCAAAATGATTTGAAATCTAAGAAAGTGGCATAATTATTCAAAATTGGATAGAAATGCAAAGTGATGGAGTGCGTAGGGAATATCCAAAATGATTTGAAATCTAAGAAAGTGGCATAATTATTCAAAATTGGATAGAAATGCAAAGTGATAAAGAAGCCGATGGCCTTTTTGCCTTTAAAAGGTTCACAAGTCTAAGTTGACATGTAATTTGACAATTTTTTTAATATAATTGGAGATGCTTACTACAATGACACAAAACTAAGTTTTATATCATTTACATGTGGTCATTATCACTACATTTGTGCAGCCAAATAAACTTGTAAGATTGCATGTCATAAAGGAGCTGCACATTTGTAGGCCTACAAGCCACAAGGACCAATTCACAGACATTTTAACAATTTTATAAAAATATAATATAATATGAATTACTTAACTTTAAAATTATATATCAGTTATATAAACAATAAATAATCAGCCTGCTCATGAGCCATAAATATAAAGGGTTGTCTATGTTTGGTTGTATATGCTTCCAGTTAGATATATAACTGGCTTACCAAAATCTAAAAATGAATATATACTGCCCCTTGCATTTATAACCCATTAGCAAGCTGGTTATTTTCAGCGCTATACCCATATTATATGAAAATGAAAAATAATTAGTGAAAATAAAAAACATTGTTTTCCACACATATTATAGGTAGATGAAAAGAAATTAGTGAAAATCAAAAACATTGTTTTCCATTCACATGTATATTTCACGTCAAACAAATGAATTAAGCATAAAAGACTACATCTGAATTACTCATTTAAAACCATGAATAAAATGTCGTAACATTTCACAAAAGTCATCATTTACCTGTCAATCGAAACAATCTCACTGCATGTCTCCAGCTTTCACACCATGGTAAATATCCAGCAGAATTGAGGATTCAGGATGATTATTCACATATTTCTCCAAGAAAACTTTTTCTGTCAAATGAAAAATAATTGTTAAACAAATCTCTTTTTTGAACTCTTGCATTTGCATAGACTTCAATGCCTCCATTACTTTATACCGAGGAATTATCCTCCTCTCCACACTGTACACAAATAGTTTTGGATACTTCACCAAATCATCCAATGGAAGTCCCACAGAATTAACCATAAAATCTACCTTAAGCTTCAACTTTTCCACTGAAAGCGCCAGAAACCGTGGCTCCCGACTACATAATCCTGAAATTTGCTTTTCTGAGAAACCTAAGCATCTCAAACACTGCAATTTTCGTTCTATTGTTTCTTTCGTTCGTCCCAAAATCGTACACAAGGCAACACCAAACGACTTTGATCCCTTCTTCAGTCCCAGATTCTCGACCTGTTTAAATAAGTCCATAAGTTTTTCCTCTGAAACCTTCAGCAGACGGGGTTCCCTCGCCACTAGATGTGATGATGTTTTACCATTAAAGCCCGATCTTAGCAAAAGCGAAGCTCTCGATTTAAGTTTATCCTCTCTGATATTAAATATTCTTGTCTCTCTAACAACTAATTTGGATATATCTTCTTCTTTTATGACAGTTCTAAGGAAGCTGAACTTAGGCTTTAAATTCCTATCGCATCTAAGGAAAAAGAAAAAGGGGTTTTTAAGGACTACCCTTCGAACCTGGGCAGAGGTGGTCAAGCCACAACCATGTAACAAATCTAAAGTTTCTTCCATGTTTTGGGTCGATTTTATGCGAAGTAATTGATTGCAATGTCTAAAACATTTTGTGATTTCTTCCTCTGTTAGGCCACATTTGCTGATAAGAAAATCACTTACAACACCCCTCTCTGGTGGAGTCGTGGATGGTATTGCAATTTGGTTACAGAAATTGGCGAACTTCATGGGGGACTTTGCATAAAATGGAAAAGAAATCGCAATCGAGGGGCAGTGGCATAATAATGGGGGTTGGTTGGTGAGCAATCGTGTCCATCTCTTCAACTGAGTAGACATCATCCTCTGTGAAATGAATGGAGTAAAGGGATAGTAAATTTACCTGTAGCGGACGAGCGGAATCGATGACTATGAACCCTGGGCGCAGGTCGGAAGGCGATAATGCTAGGTTCGAGATTCAGGAAGTAGGGTTTAATGAGAAAGTAGGGAGAAGAGGGCGGCCATTGCGGCAATGAGGGTTAGGGTTTGTAGGCAGGAAGGCATTTAGTGTTTTTGGTACTTTTCTTTGGAGTTGTCTATAATGTGACTTTTTGGAGATTCCGGTGACGGAATCCGGCGGAAGAAATTGCAGTTAAAATGGTTTTTGTTGCAGTTAAAATAGTTTTTTAACTGCATATTTGGATTCAGCACCCTGGAAAACCCCTGGGACGCTTTGATTGTGCAGAAACTAGCTATCAAACTTGTGATTCCAATAATTTACTACCGGATTTTGACCAGAAAAATCCACCGGAAAGGCTTTCAAAAAGTCGCGTTAAAGACAACTGCCTTTTCTTTTTCCTTTTCAAAAGTTGGAATTTGAGTTTAAAAATTTTAAAAATTTTGCACTAGTCTTGTTTGAATTATGTTTTTTTATGGTGGAAATAAATAAATTTTGAGGGCACCCAAAATCTTGAAGTTTGACAGCGATAATTTAGAGTTACAAAAATCTCTCCGGAATTTGATCAAAATCTTGCTAAAATTTCCATGAATTTAAAGGCAACAAATCAATTTGGTTAGAGTACAGCTATGGTAATAACATTTTCAAATCTCTTTTTTAGTAATATTGTATTTTTTTTTAAAAGAGTTCAGTGATATGATTTTTGACCAGATATAATGAAAAAGTTTGGTTTAAATGTGTCTTTTTAATATATAAATGTTTTGTTTTTCAATGAAGTGGTGTAATTATTAAATTGTATTTCTTTATTCTTTTTTCCCTTTGTCTATTTTTTCCGATGTTATATATATATGAATTCATTTTTATAATTTTTGGCAAAATATCATGAAAAAGTTTAGTTTAAAATGTATTTTTTAATATATAATGAATGACATATTTAAATTCATTGTTCAAAGAGAATTTATCTGATATCTTGATCTTGATGTCATACAATATGCTTCTAATATGTCAATATCATTTAAATTAAAATATTCTGATACCTTTAAATATATTTATTATGAGTTTCTGTTTAATGCAACTTATAATGGTTAACTTTGAAAATTAAATGTTTATTTTTCAATATTATTAAAAAAAAATATTTTTCAAATATTTGATTGAACCACAATTTGAAGGTCTTATTGTAATCTTTGCACAATGTCATGTGGATAACTATCTCACATATTGTATGCCATAATTTATTCATGCGTGACTTTTAGATATTTGTGTAGTGATTTTTTTATTCTTAACTTGTCGACTAAAACCATCCAAAATAAAATCCTTTAAAATAGTTCATACTTAAGTAAATAACATAATTTACCACCACTATAATTTTTTTCATAAATAAAATATAGTCCCTTTATATTAACAAAAAATGAATACATGATATCATTTACAAAAGAAACCTTTACACTGGTGACTGCAATATATGTCTTTGGCACAACAACCCAGGATTATAGGATAAAAGCAACATAATATGTTTTACATAGAGTGTGTCTAATAAATACATCATCATCCATTGTAATCACAAAAGGAAAGCATATAGAAGGTGTAGAAGAAAAAGATAGTCACCTTCATAAATGTATTATATATGGAAAAAAACACTTAGAAAATAGTTCTAAAAAGATGACAAAAAATACCAGCTAATGCAAAAAGCATCGAAATTGATGCAAGATTGATACAAATAGCCCACTAAATTGTACAAGATGTACACTATTTTACTCAAATGGAAATAATTGACCTATGGAGATGAGGATTCTCCCATAATTCATTAATTGATTTCCATGTTTTTTTTTTTTTTTTAATGAAACTTTCTTCAATATTGAGGGCTTCTTTGAGAAGATATTCCTTATTTGTTCCATTGTCAACCTTCTTCAACATTGAGGGCCTCTTTGAGAAGATATCCCCTTGTTTGTTCCATTGAATGAAAAGGAAATTGTTTCAATATAATTATTATGTCTTTCCAGCGAAGAAAGTTTGAAACTTGAATATTGGTTTTTCTTGTTAACCAGTCAACGATACATTTAGAGTCACCATAAACCTACAAACTTGTCTTTTTTTATTAGAGAAGCAGAGCACCGAAGCCCCCAACAAGTCCTAATTTTAGTCTTGGTATTGGAACCAAGACCCATATTCAACTAAATGTGATAAGAAAGGGTTTTGAGAAGAAGAAAGTGTGCTCCCCCACCACATAGGCCATCTTGTGAGGCACTGTAAGAAAAACCCATAATAGAAAGGACGAACAAGAAGAACAAGCTTGAGCTTTTGTGGTCTCATGTAGTCTTAAAAAAAATCAATAGTCTGAGGAAAGATGTAAGGAGGGTTGATAGTTTGATCCTCAAAGATGCAGTTATTTCGCACCTTCCAAATGAAGACAAGTTTCAAAGGATGAGATAGGGGCATTATCCAGAAGGTTGAGAGATGCTAAAACATCATCTTTAATGCTCTGGAATAGGCACACTGGAAGAATAGATGGTCAACAAATTCAGGCCCATTTAAGCATAGGGAGTAGATAGAGTCAGAAAAACCCCTACATAGCATATCATGGGAAGTCACTTCCCACCACTATTTATGTTTCCTCCACACTTATGTAGGAGTAAACCTGTACGAGTAAAACTATAAATGTGTAAACTTACTAGTTGTTGGTACCCACCAAAATTGATGCAAATCCTTATGCCTAAGGAAGGAATCAACTTATCCTCTTTAGATCTCAATTTATTAGTTCCTCCAAAACAACAATATAGGATTGGATTTGATTATTGACCATGATTAATTTAGCATTGAGCAATGTAGGTTATAATTTTTAATGCAATTTTGCATCATTTCTAACTTGAGTGGTTGGAACTAATTTGTTGACACTTATTAAGTGATTCATATAATTGTGAGAAATTAGCTTTGTAACTCTTTGTTTCATAAATATTTTAATGATCTTATTTGCTTATTCAATTGAAAGAGTATATAAGCCCCGAGGGTCAGCTCAATTGGTTGAGTCCCCGTCATTAAAGCACCTTTTTTTTCTTTTTTTTTTACAGGAACGGTTATGGAGCTTTATATTAGTCTTGGGCAGAATGCCAAAATCTGATTACATTATGTGCTTCTTTGTCTTGATGCATTTCTTCGTTAAGAATGTAGCTGAGACTTACAAGATTCTTCCTTGGATAGACCCCTGCTGAGTTATTTTCAGAGATTTTCCCCCACTTGAAAATACAAATGAATTGATTTAGTAATAGGCAGTAAAACATGGCAGTAGTCTAATTATGGAATGGGTTCCCATGATTCTTCTTCCTCTTTCAGCTTAGTCTCGGCAGAGAGTAGGGCAACTTTATTAGCTTAAATGTCCGTCTTTTTATTGTGGATTCTCAACACATGGTAGTACTTCAAATCCTGAAAGTTGCTTTTTAAGCCTTTGATCCTGGTGATCAGCCTTGCTAGATTGAGGTCCAGTACTGGAATGCTGGAAACCATTGCATTTATAATGACTTGAGAGTCGCCTATGACAGTTGCTTCATTAATGTCTAGTTCTTTAAGGGTCTTGAGTCCTTGGAAGAGGGCTAAGGCCTCAGCTTGGATGCTGGTAGTGTAACCAAGACCCCAAGCGTAGGAATGAATTTTTTCCCCGGTCTGATTTAGAACAACACCTCCTGCACCAGCTTTGCCCAGATTTCCCTTTGCTGCTCTGTCAAAGAAAAGTGAGTGCCTTGCTTGCGATTTAAGCCACTCTTGGAAGTCATTCTCAGGTTTTCTTATTTGCCATTCTTTGATAGTGGGGGTTTTTTTGACTGCTGGATGAAATTGAAGTTCTAGCGTTGATCCCCATGCTATGTCTTGCTGTCTGAGATTGGAATCGTCTTTTAGATCAATCAAGCACTCCTTTATGTGACTTTTAATTTTGGTTTCTAGGACTTTGTGGCTCTGTTTTGTGTTTCTGAAAATTCTTTTATTATGCTCTATCCATAATTGCCAACAAATAATTTTTGGGAGGACAGCCCATGATGCTTTGATAATCGGATTTTTAGGAGGAGGTCCTGGAAATTTGTTTGCCCATTCAGAGAAAATTTCAGATGTGGAGCAAGGAACAGTGAAATTAGGATCCAGATCGTGGGTAAAATAGGACCAAATCTGCCGGGAGAAGCTGCAATCTAGCATTAGATGGACTGTTGTCTCAACATTGTCATTGCACAGAGGACAGATGGATGGGTCGTGGAAGCCTTTCTTCTACAAGTTATCATAAGTTAGAATTTTTCCGTGGCAGTAAACCCAGGCGAAGAAATCGACCTTGGGCCAAGAGGGTAGTTGCCAGAAGCCTTTTGGCCCCTAGCTCATCTCATCTCTCTTTCGCGAATGCGTTGGTGCCAGACCATGGAGGTCGTCGAGGAGCGTGGTCCACTCTGAGATCAAGTTGTCCGGCACATGTAAATGCTTCCAGCCTACCAATTTCGCATCATTCCAGCATGAAATATCCCACAAGGTTTGCATGCCTTCGTTGTCCATTCAACAGCGCAACAAATTTATGGACGCTCTAGTTTCAATTGGCTCCTTGTTCATTATTCTCTTCGACCATATATTAATTTTTTTCCGTTGCCTGGTATCCAGTAGGAGTGGGCAGAGATTAGTGATGCTGCTCTGTCATATATTTTGAGGAATGTCGAATTTGGCCGGCGAATCACATTGTCTAAGCATCTGGCTCTTGGACCTCTGAAATATTTTTTCCAGAGCGCCTTTTGGGCCCAGCCAGGATTGGGAGCGATGATCCTCCAAACGATTTTTGTAGCCATTGCCACGTTCTGTTGACGAAGATTCTTGAAATTTAGGCCACCTTCCCACAACGGCTTGGAGATGATATCCCAGCTGAAAAGAGGGATCTTTTTTTCATTTTGTTTCCCTCCCTTCCAGAAGAACCTCCTTATGTATTCCTCCATTTTTCTTAGGATGGATGCCGGAGCGAGGAGTCCTGAGAATTGGAATAGAGGCAAGCTGTTGAGAACAGATTTTATTAAGACTGTTTTGCCTGCAGCATTCAGCCAGGAGTATCCCCAGGCTTGAATCTTTGCCTTGAACTTTTCTAACTGAGGGAGCCAATGTTTGCTAGATGATCTCTTGTGAGATAATGGGAGGCCCAGGTATTTAAAGGAAGACCAGGTGGAGGAAGCTTCAAAGCCCAAACATCTGGAGATGGCAGATAACAGCCTAGGCGAAGTATTCCAACTAAAAATATGGCATTTGCTCTTGTTAACAACACTGCCTGAAGCTTCACTAAACTCATTCAAGATTTCTTTGAACTTTGTGGCAGAGGGAATAGAGGCGGGACCTAACAGCAGTGTGTCATTCGCAAACAAAGCATGGTTAATATTTTTGGTCCCTCTTGCAATGCGCAGACCATTAATTTCTTGTTCATGCAACTTTTTATCTAGCAAGAAGCTGAGGGCTGAGGCCTGAATGACAAAGAGAAGGGGGGATATAGGGCACCCCTGCATGAGTCCTCTCGAGGCTTTAAAGAAGTATGTGGCTCTTCCATTGACAAGAGGAGCTATCCATGGCTCTGAGATGCATGCCCGGATCCAATTGATGAATTTTGTTCCAAAACCAAATTTGCACATAACATTTACAAGAAAGCTATGATTGACTCGATCAAAAGCATTTGCTAAATCAAGTTTGATCACCATACCTCGCTCTTTTCGTTGTAGACTCGAGTGTATTGCCTCCTGGACCAGTAGAAAGTTATCCACAATCTGCCTTCCATGAATGAAGCCTCCTTGATTCTTTGGAATTATTTTGGGGAGGATAAACTTTAATCTGTTTGCAATTACTTTGGTGATCAATTTGTACCCTGTATTACATAGAGAGATCAGCCGAAATCTATTGAAGTTATTGGCACCTTTTTCCTTGGGTATGAGCGCTAAAAATGCAGAATTAGTGCTGCCTCCGATTTTTTGAATATTTTGGGATTTTTGAACCATTTTGAGTAGATCTTTTTCAATAATCGACCAACAAGCTTGGAGGAATCTAGCAGAAAAACCATCCGGTCCAGGGGCCTTATCCGGGTCCATATCGAAGAGAGCCTTTTTCACCTCATCTTTAGTGACTTTGGCCTCCAGAAATTCATTTCTTCGCTGAGAAATTACAGAGGGTATATTTTCTAACAGCTCCGAGTAGTGGCTTGGGTCCTTGTCTTCACTATATAATTTTTGGAAATGTGTAAACGCTGCTCTCTTTATGTGATCAAAATCCTTATGGATATCTCCCTCTTCTTTAATCTCTGAGATAGTGTTGAAGAATTTCCTTTCCTGGGCTTGTTTATGAAAATAAGCAGTGTTCCTATCCCCTGCTTTAAGCCAGAGGTTTTGAGATTTCATTCTCCAATACTCTTCTTCAGCTAACCAGGCTTTGTGATATTGTTGTTGTAGCAGACTTTCTTGTTCTAGAGAATCCTTTGTGGGCATTGCGTTTTCCATATCATTATGGTGGGCAACAAGAGCTGCTTTAGTGGTTTTCCTTATTGTGGTCGGATTGGACAGCGTTTTGGCCTTTCTTTTTAGAGCTCCTTTCACCCTTCTGAGTTTTTCCTCCCAAATATAGAACGACGATCCTTTAACTGGTTGGTTCCAGCGTTCCTTGATAGTTTGCATGAAATTAGGCTCCTTTACCCAAAGAGGACTGAATCTAAATGGGATGGGGCCCAGATCATGGTGAGCTAAAAGATCTAGCTTTATGGGCTTATGATCAGAGATGTTGTTGGCAAGAATATGCATTCTGGGCTCTAATCCTAGCAGCAGATAGGAACTTTGAATGATAAATCTATCTAATCTAGCAGCAATGTGTCCAGGGCCCACTCTTTTGTTAGACCAAGAGTACTTACCTGAAGAGGGCTTGATGTCCAGCAAATCCCAATCTTGCACTATGTCCTCCACCCATTCTCTAGCCAGATCTCGAACTATGTTGCCTCCCTTTCTTTCTGATGGATGTAGGGTAAGGTTGAGATCGCCAGCAATTATTATGTTTTCCATATCTGTCAAATCTGCTTGATGTCTTATAGAGTCCCAACAGTCTTTTTTTTCTCTAATGTTGACTGGAGAGTAAACATTGAAAAGGCAGAACTTTTCCTTAGTATCCAGGTTCTGCATTTTCAGCATCAACCAATGGGTGTTCCTGACCTCGAATAAAACTGTAAATTTATTGGCATTCCAAAGAGTACCTATCCCTCCTGAGGCACCCCGGGCGGAGATTGCTCTTGCTTCGCTTTTGCTCTAGAGATTCTTGCTTGTTTGAAGGAAGACAATGTCTTCCAGCTTTGTCTCCTGGACTAGAAGAAGATCTGGGGTTTCTATCCTGATTAGACTTCTGATGGCTTCTTCTTTAGTTTTGCTCCCCATCCCTCTGTAGTTCCAGGAGATGACCTTCATTATTTATGCTTCTGGTGGGCTCCCTTGGAGCCTTGGGGTGGGTTTTTCAATATCTCTTACTTTGATGCTAGCATTTTCTCCAAGGTTGGTTGACTACCCTGAAGCTTTTCTTTGTAAGTCTCCTGCTCCCTTTTTTTCCTATTAGTTTTTCGGCCTCTTGTTGATCTTCTTACCGGGGTGTGGGACTCTCCTATTTCTCCTTCCGCTTTTGATTCTTCCATTTCCTGCTCTTCTTCTTCATCTTCTATAGTCATGCCTTTTGGATCTTCAACGCTTGTTCCTTTGAGAGAGATTGAGATTGAGGGAGTACCTTTGCTTGTGGGTTGAGATTCGGTCTCCTGTGTTGCTTCTATCTTCTTTTGAGTTTCGCCCTCTTGTGTGCTCTCTGGTTGCGTGCTCAGGAGATCAAAATTGTTTTCAGAGATGGATTTGGAGATGATCTGCTGAGTAGTGGTTTGCTGGATTCCTTTTCCATTGGAGCCTCCTTGCTTCTGGTTCTTGGGATAATTTTTGTTTCGCTTGACTTGGTTCCATCCATCCTCTTTTCTCTGCTCAGTCTCTTTATTAGATGGGCATCCTCTGGCGAAGTGTCTGTAAACATGACATTTCCGACATTTGAAGGGCAAATGCTCATAGTCCAGTTTCTGCATGTGCATCCAGTTCCCAACCTTTATTGTGATGGCCTCTGGTAGTCCCACCTCCAGATCTACTTCTACACATATCCTGGCACAGTCATATTGATCCTTGTTATTCGCACAGTCTATGAATTTTCCCAGGGCATTCCCAATGTGTTTCAGCGAATCCCAGTTCCAGCAGTGCACTGGGAGATTTGGGAGCCTGACCCACACCGGGACTGCTTTGGGCACATCTACTGCCGGATCGAAGTCCGGGGTCCATTTGTTCAGATAAAGACCCTAAGGACCCATGAAGTAGGGGCCATTTTGGAAGATCAGGTCTTTATCTTCTTTTGAAGTGAACTTGAAGAGGAAATAAACTCTCCCCAAAAAGTAAGAGGTGATGCTTTCTTTGATCAAAGGAGCCCAATTTCTGTTAACCCAGCTTTCTGTGGTTTTTGGAGACGACCATAGCCCGGTGAACTAGCCGATGAGAGCCCTTTCAGCTAGTGACAAAGCAACCTAGATCGGGGTTTCTGGAGGGAGGGAGATCACCGGTATATGGTCCAACCTCTTGACAAACTTCGTTGCTTCAGTGTTTTTCTTCTTTGGCAGTCCTGCCAGAAGACTGTTAAAAGCCTCAAAAGGAGAGGACGGCGGAGGAGGCGGATGAGGTGCATGGGTTCCCATCCCCTCCATGGTCATAAGATCTGAGATCACCACTGATAAACTATTGGATGGTCCATGTAGACAGGCCGCAGCAAGCAGGAGGCTCACCAGCGGGTCGCAGGACGGGCCAGCAAAGGGCGGGCTCACTGACTGCGCCTAGCGGGGGCTGCGGATCGGATGCAGGCCGAGGGTAGCAAAGCGCCGCGCAGCAGCAGTTGATCAATCGTCGGCAAGTCATTAAAGCACCTTTGTTATTGAGAGGTTACATGTTTGATTCTATTAGCACCTCCCAGGCAGGGTCTCTGGTTGAGCTGGTAGGAAGTGATCCCTTTGGGTGGATATGTCTAATACAAATATTATGTGGATGTAGCGATCGCCGATCTTTGGGGTTAGTGAACCACATAGAAAATAATGGAGTATATTAATATTTTTGGACTTTCTTGATTTAAGTGGAATTTTGAGGCATTACAAGTATCTTCATATGTTGTTAATCATTGAAACATGCAGCTCATGGCTTATAAAGGAAAGATCGTAAGTACAAACATCGGCCGTGTAGTACCATGTTTATTCTTATCAAATTCACTAAGACTAATGCACCTACCAAGGGGATTTAAGCTAGTTCCTCGGTGACATGGAACCATGCAAATACCCAACAACATTGGTGATAGGTGCTTTAGCTTACCCCTTCAATTTTTGTACTATCTTTTATATATTATGAATTTAATACATATTTAACAATTTGCTGATGTTATTGTTAAGATGGAAAAAGAGAGAAATCATAATAATAATAATTGCAATGTCCCAACATAATTTACTTGCATGGGATTATTATCTAAATAAATTCAACAAATTCCAAATCTTTGAATAGCACTTGTGCATTATGCATTACAAAGATCTTTCTTGTGAAAAAAATTAAATGGTTGTTTTTTAATTTAATGAAAAAATAAATTCATGATTTTAAAATAAATTATATTTGACAACCACAAAATGTCTAATGATAATAACATATGCTCAACTATTAAATATTATGTTACTAACCTCATTCCTTGTTTGTTTTCATATGAAACAAGTGAAAAGTAGAAAAAGAAGATGAATATTGCAAAATATCTAACAATAATGGAATATAATATGCAAGGAAGATTGTTAAACTCTTAAATGTCAATGAATTGTACATTTTTTCTTTTCTAATATAAAAACATTTTGAAATAGAAAAAGTAAATTAAATTCCAATTACATACAATCTTTGAACTACTATTATATAATTACATTATGACAAACTAATATCAATAAACTTCACTCTTCCTCCCATTTAATGATAACATACATTATTATTAATATGATAGTTGCAATTAGCGTTCCGAGTGATTCCCAATTTCAGATTGTTTTGGATATGTTGGTTTAGCCCTTGCTTCCACAGTTGAATTGAACTCATTAGGAGGATTGTGTGGAATTCATGAGGGTCCTTGGTAATATCCAACATAATCGGTGGCAGTTACATGATTAGATGGTGAGTCTATGGCGTGGTCAACATCGCACTCTGGAAAATTAGAGAGACTGGAAGCAAGGTTGGCTCACATGGAGGGCCATTTTCACTATGATTTCAAGCTACCCCCATCTTCAGGGGCAGGTTTGGATAATCCTCCTCCAGTTAACTTGGCTGATTAGTGATGATTGTGGGAGATTTTCTTACTTTTCATGTATTTTGGTACTTTTGGCATGTAAATATTTGGATGTCTTATGCTTTTTGTGTGTTCCCTAAGTATATGGGTCTTTATCTGCTAGCCAGAAAATACAGCCAGAGTAAGGTTGACAAAATTCTAGAGATCTACTTTGCAAAATTTAACTTTTTGAGTTAACAGAACACCTAGACTTACAAAAAAAATATGATAGTTGCAATTGAATGAAGACATATACCACAATATAGTTAACAATATTTTTTAGGAGATTTCCCATTTGCTTTCCTTGATACTTGGATTAATTTAAGTTAGTTTCCATGGACCATCAATCCAAAATACCAAACTACATGTTTGGTAAATACTTTCAATTATTATTTATAATAAAAAAATATCTTTTAATATTGATCTCTGGGCTAAAATTTGGACATATTAAGTACTTAGCCTTCTAAATAGGACATGATCATTGAGAAGTGATTTCCAAATGTACATACAGAAAAGGAACCCTACTTGAAGAAAAGTCCTCTAAGTAAGGAATCATCCATAAAGGCGAAAAGGAAACTAAAAGGGGGTTTAGCATTAGACACCACAATAAATATCATTTGTTAAGAGGAAATATCACATGTCAATTGAGCAACAAAAAAAAACAAGAAAAAATATTTCCAAAGAAGTTAGAAAAGGGAGGCATATGACTATAAGAGGGGTCCTTAGAGCACAAAAGACTTAGGAAAGTTTCTCAATGACTATTCACTCAGTGAATATTGAAGGAGTGGATCATGCCTTCAAAATGTTATCCCTAAAAATATTATTTTCAGTTGATAATCTAGATATAGTCCTACTACAAGAAACTATGTGTTTAGGGTTAAAAGCTATTGAAGTTCTTTCTTCTTTTTCAAAGGGTTGTAATTTTTGTTCTTTGAACATCGAGGGTCTTTCAAGAGGTTTTGTGTCAAGTTGGAATGCTAGTATTGATCCATTCTCTATTGCTATATTGAATGCAAGTATCTAACTAGAATGCAAATCAAAAGACTTGGGATAAGTGTTTGAATTATAAAATTGTTTGGGGTATAACATGATACAAAGCCAATTTGAGAGATGCTAAAAGATGAAGGTTTCATAGAAGGTGATAATATCGAGGTGGTTTAAAACTAACTAAATTTAGGGTAAATTTGGGAAGAATTGACTAAGTTAGATCATTTTTCTAATATTTTAATCATTTAGTCAATTATTTGAAACTTATTAATGTTGAGTCAATAAATGTATTCCTTACTTCAATGTTAAGGTGGATGTTTCCACAGGTAATAGGTGAACATTAATGGAGATACAATTTGTGAATTTTGGTTAGATAAAGAGTAATTGGGATAATTAATATCAGGTGGACTTTTTGTAAATTAAAAAATGGCGTCATAATTATTTTTCATGTTTTGTGAAAGATAGCTTATAATATTTCTCTTATCTAGATTATTCATTTTGATTGCATGTTATGTTGGATAATGGAGAGACCCATGCTTAGAAGATGCTACTATGAATTCACTATAATCCTCCTTTAAAGCTTTTAAGTGCCACATCAACATACCATTCCACCTTAACCCTATGTAAATCCACCTTAACCCATATCAAGCTTGAACTTATCAAGAGGTAGGCTTAAATGTTACCCTTGAATTATCCTTATCTTTGATTCATGATAGCCCCATGGGCCACTTTTTCTAGGCTCCTAGACACAACTCTCGTCGAACCATGTGAATAGATTAAGGTTAAAAGTCTCCACGTTCAAAGTTTCCCAACCTCTTTGCTATATAAATTTCTGAGGCTAAAGAGTTGAACCCTAAACTTTAAAACTTCTATGCCAATAATTTAAAATTCGATATATGATGGTCAATACTATTGAAAATGCAACAAGAAAATCCTAATTTAATTTTTTCCTTGAATTAAATTGGGAATAAAATTGTAATTCTACATCTCATGACAACTTGTATTAGTTAACTAAGTTAATTTGACTTAGTTGGCTGGTCACCAAGTTGTTATCATGCAAATCTACATTAGCATACTTGACTCATGCCACAATAATAAAGCTAATCGACCAAAAATATATGTGGGTTTATGGATAGAGTTCTTCTCCTGACCTAGAGGCTGCTCTGGCTGTGTGACCTAGCTCTTCTGAGCTCTTGTGCTACGCATTCCCGTAGCTGCATACTTACTACCCTCCAATCTACCATGGCCTGAGAGGGGGGCTTAGAGCCCCTCCCCCTTCCTCCAGAAGTTTGTGAATTTCAGAAAATGGTGGTTGCATGCTGCAAACGGCCCCCAACAACACAACAACAGAAATTGGAAAAAAAAAGAGGACAGCCTACCCTTGGTGGCCATACCTGAGGAAGAAACTTGTTGATCTGCTCTAAACCTAGTGGACAAAGGACTCATAAGGTAGTTTATAGGCCTTTAGCCCTCACCCAAATCGGTAGAAGATTGGATTAAGAGAAATTGGTCCCCATTGATCAAGGAAGGTATCAAATCTTAGTTTGTTGGCAAAGGCTACATTGTGTTCATGTTTGAATCTACTAAGGATCAAAGTCTCATCTTCAGGAATGGGCCTTATTTCATGGGGCCACAAGGTTTATATCTAAACAAATGGTCACCGGATTTCGACCTGACACAAGATGTGCCCACTGTTGTCCCAGTGTGGGTGTGACTTCCCCACCTACCCTGCATTGCTAGACCCAGAAATCGCTCCAAATCATTGGAAACTCCCTTGGAAAATATATTGACCAGGCTGCGAGGAAAGATCAGTACTCATGTGCTCAAATATGTGTGGAAGTAGACCTTGAAGAAGGATTACCAGAAGCAATAAAACTCACAGTAGTCGGATGGTCTCACATCCAACAATTGGATTATGAGCAACTACTAATCTGGATTTAAACAGGAACACAATAAAATACATAGATAACCATAAAGACAGATATGCAACGGAAATAATAATTCATTTCATTACTGTAAAATACTGAAATATGCTTACAAACAGAAGTGGAAATAAACCGGCTAAGGCGATGGTAGCTTATCTCTTAGAAGAGATGTGGCGGCTACATGCCTCTGAACTGTGTTACAATGAGGCTCGAAGGCATATTTATTGTTGAGAAACAATGGAAAACCCTTAACATTCCACAACCGACCCTTAGAAGATGAAACGCCAAATTGTGGGCCCCGTTTTGGGTAAATTGCAACATCAATTTCCCGGGGTCGTAACTTTGGCATACGATCTCCCTTTGACGCGTATGATAGCTCGTTAGAAAGATCTATCCGAGAACTACCACTTTGGGAAGGGCAACATCGGTCTCCATGGACCCGTGATGCCCCCAGATTCCCAAAAAAACGTTGTTTAGGGCCTCAAAACGGCTCCGGAAGTTCAGGACCCGAAAAACTGCTAAAAATAGTAAGTTGTGCTACAATTAAGGAAACTGAAAATGCTGAAAGAGACAATTGTGGGGGTCCAAATGGGGTAGGTGGGTGGCCACCAACATCCACCTGGATCATTCCTCCCCCCTTAGGAAGCAATGGCCCCCGTTGCGTTGAGTTCCTCCATTTGCTGAACTTGTCCTGCAATCTCTTATGTGTCTAGTAATGGTGGAAAGCATGGTCGACGACGGTCCACATTGAACACTTGGTGCAGGCAAAGGAATGGAGGAATGATGTGCTCCAAAGCATTGTTCCCCATAGCCTTGGTCCTGCTGTAAGGACCTTGTCGGATTGGTTTGAGATTTTGATGTGTTCTAGTAATGTGTTCTTTCCGTCGATGCAACCAAACTTTGTTGCCCACCTAAAACTTGTGTGGTACCCCTGTGGGTGAGGAGAAGTTGTTCCTGTGTTCTGTCATGACCGTATCCCTTTGCTGCTGCTTCTGTGTGGAGGAACCCTTTGCGGGGGTCATGGATGTAGCAACAATCTTCCCCTTACTTTGGGAGTGAACCAGACAGATGAATTTCCTATTATGGGAGATGAGCTTGCTACCTTTCTTAGCAGCTATCAAAGAGGTGGTGGTAGGTGGGGCTACCTCTGGTATCCTATATAATGAATCACCCAAAGAAATAATGACAGTGTGAGGCCTTGACTCATACACAACATGTCGCCTACACAAGTATGGCTGGCCTAATAATACATCACAAACCAGAGGTGTAACATCACACAATACCTCGTCTGTGAAGGGTTTGATGCTGTAGGGAAGGCAGCATTGCTGGCGAACTTTGAGATCTCGTCCTTCATGAAGCCACTCGATACTGTACGACTGCGGGTGTGGTGTAGTCGGTAGGCCCAACCGCTTCATGACCTCT
>APFE031226901.1:130029-144306 GCA_000404065.3 Pinus taeda
CAAAGCTATCCATCATCGCGTTCCTTTGCCGCTCGAGTGCTTCTTCGAGCAAGATTTTGATAGGATCTCCTACCCCCTCATATTTCTTCTCATCCGCCATGGGAGGCCGTCGGGATTTGCGAGGCTGGTCTTGCAAAGGTTCGACCAGTTCAAGCCCTAACTCCTTATAGCTCGACCTCGTTGGGGACATGCAAAGAAAAACAGAGAAAAAGCATACCCCTCTGATACCAATGATCCAGATTTAAAAAGGAACGCAATAAAATACAGAGATAACCATAAAGAAAGATATGCAACGGAAATAATAATTCATTTCATTACTATAAAATACTGAAATATGCTTGCAAACAGAAGTGGAAATAAACCAGCTAGGGCGATGGTAGCTTATCTCTGAGAAGAGATGTGTGGCTACATGCCTCTGAACTGTGTTACAATGAGGCTCGAAGGCCTATTTATTGTTGAGAAACAATGCAAAACCCTTAACATTCCAAAACCTAACCCTAGAAGATGAAATGCCAAACTATGGGCCCCGTTTGGGTAAATTGGTACTTCAATTTCCCGGGGTCGTAACTTTGGCATATTATCTCCGTTTGACGCGTACGATAGCTCGTTAGAAAGATCTATCTGAGAACTACCACTTTAGGAAGGGAAACATCGGTCCATGGACCCATGTTACCCCCATATTTCCCAGAAAACGTAGTTTAGGGCCTCAAAATGGCTTCGAAAGGTCAGGACCCTAAAAAAACTGCTAAAAATAGTAAATTGTGTTACAGTTACGGAAACTGAAAAACTGAAAGAGACAGTTGCAGGGGTCCAAATGGGGTAGGTGGTGGCCACAAACATCCACCTAGATCAACTACCCTTCAAATGTAGACATTGCCATGGCTATGGGCATTTTGTGAGATACTGCAAGAAAAAGGCTGAAGAACAGAGTGTTAAGTCGAAGGGAGAACAGTGGCCCACATTCCAGAAAGCTGGTCATGCAAAAGCACAAAGGAAAGGGCATACAAAGGAGAACAACACTGAAGATCAAGGAAATGAAAAGAGGAACCCCCATGCCCTAGATGAGAATCCAAACCCTAATGGAAGCCCCCCCCTAGATCCTCCTGAAGCAAATTTGATTACCTCGTCATAGATTAACATCCCTCATACAAAAAAATAAGGAGGAGGAGCTATCTCTCCTGATGTCTCTCATGGTAGCCTATCCATTCCCTCGTATGTAGAGATAACAAAGAAAAAAGTGGCAAAACCCTCTGACTCCTCTGAGGATGAGATCTATGAGAGACCCTCGAAGAGGGTGGGCAAGAAACCTCACAAAGTAGTGAGGGAAGAAGATGCAGAACGTCTAAAGACGAAAGGCAGCCAATCCACAATAGTAATGTCTATTGGGAGAAATAAAAGAGCAAGACCTTCCAAGGGAGGCCTCTCAAACCCCTTGCCAGGTAAATAATGCATATAGTCTCTTGGAATTGCAGAGTTCTGGGGACCCAACCAAAAATCGAAGCCGTCAAAGATCTGATGAAAATAGAACCCATAGATATCCTCTTGCTCCGAGAGACCAAAATCTAAGGGCAAGCCCTCATGGAAATCAACAAGTCAAAATGGAAAAAGAATGCAGGCAAAGCAGTCAGCTCGAGGGGATCTTCAGGAGGAGTTGTGATACTCTGGAGTGGCGACCACTTCCATCTACTTAACTAGCATGAGACCCGGAATTGGATCTACACTGAGCTCAAGCACCTTGAAAGTAAGTTAATTATAGCCCTATTCAATCTCTATGTCCCTATCTTTTATGCTGAAAAAAGGAGAATGTTGGAATTCTCTCTCTGACTTTTTAGACCTTCATTCCCCCAACAGCATTATTCTGGCCAGAGACCTCAATATTGTTATGAAGCCAAAAGAAAAAAGGGGGGGAAACAATGTCAAAGACCAGCTACTACCCTTGGTAGAAGAACTCATGCAGCAGAGGGACCTTTTATATTTTGCACCTGTAAAAGGCACATACACAGACCAATAATCAAACTGGGACTAATCACAGTTCTACCTGGTTGGATAGATTTTTGATACAAAGCTCCTTGCTATTGGAAAATCTTCTTACCTCCACCAAAATCCTCCCCAAACTCACCTCAGACCACAAGCCAATTCAACTCCTTATGGCTCAATCAACTCGGGATATTCCCATCAATGGATCTCCCAGCTATGTGTGGGAACAAAAGTTAAAAGCCACAAAAAAAGCTTTAAAAGAGTGGCTAAGGAATCCATCTAAAAACCCTACTCAACAGAGAAAGGAAGTTGTTCACTCATTGGAAACTTTGCAAATGGGAATAGAAGACCTTCACATCACTTCAGAAATTCTAAATAAAGAGGTTTCACTTCAAAGCAACATCCACCGCTCTTTCAGACGGGAAGAAGAGTTTTGGAGGCTCAAATCTTGTAGTCTATGGCTCAAGGCTAGAGACCGAAACACTTCGTTCTTCGATCGATAGTATAAAGCCCAATTATCTCGCAACCATATTACTGAGATAAATAATGAAGAAGGACAGATCTACAAAAAGTTCAACCAAATTAAATCACCAGCTGAAAATCATTTCAAAAACCTCTACGAGACTGGGAATGAAGGCAGCAAAGAGGATATTGAAGACCTTCTCTCTAATATCCCTCACCTCATCAATCAAGAGGATAATCAAGCTCTTCTGAAACCACTATCTGAAAAAGAAATTATCAAAGTAATATGGGCAATGGAATCAGATAAGGCCCCTAGGCCTGATGGCTTCTCTATACACTTTTACAAAGTCTGTTGGAACATCATCAAAATAGACTTGCTGAAAATGATACAAGGTTTCTTCAATAAAGTCAAGGTTGGGGGAGGCATCAATTCAACCTTCCTAGCCTTAATTCCAAAAGAGGTCAATCCAGAAACTTTTAGCAGATTTAGGCCCATTTCACTTTGTAACGCTTCCTATAAAATCTTGGCCAAAATCCTTGCAAACAGAGTCAAACCCCTCCTTAAAAAATTAATATCCAGCTCTCAAGGGGGATTTGTTAAAGGTAGACACATCTTGGATAATGTCATTCAAGTCTAGGAAGTTGTCCACTCCAAAAAACTGAGAAAAGAGAGGGGATTTTGATCAAGATCGACATGGCCAACGCCTTCGACAGGGTCAACCACTCCTTCCTCTTCCAAGTCCTCCAATCCTTCGGCTTCCCTGCTCAGTTCATCAATCTCATCAAAGCCTGTATTGATAATCCTTGGATTTCCCCTCTAGTCAATGGTCGGCCATCATCCTTCTTCCAAGCTCAGCGTGGATTGAGGCAAGGCTGTATGTTATCTCCTTTTTTGTATATTATAATGGCGGACTCCCTCAGTAGGAAGCTTACTGCAAAAATAAATTCTGGTGGCCTCGCCAGAATTCGCACTTCCAATGCCCAAAAGCCTATAAACCACGCCCTCTTTGCAGATGACTCCCTCCTTCTTGGTGGTGCCTCTATGAGAATAGCTAAATATTTCGAATCTATCATAAAAAGCTATTGCAGAGCCTCAGGAGGTATGATAAATGATAGAAAGAGCTCAATCTACGGATGGAATGTGGATCAAGGCAATCTGAACAATATAGCCCAGATCCTTGACTTCGAGAGCTACGCCCATTGGGACAGCATCAAATATCTTGGCCTACCACTCACCTCCGAGGTTAATATCAGAACTCTGTGGCAAGTTATTATCAGCAAGATCAAATCCAAGATCACCTCTTGGGGAGGGTTCTGGCTCACAAAGGGTGGAAAAACAATCTTAATAAAATATGTGCTTTCTGCCCTTCCTATCTACCAAGCCTCTTTTCTTCTTGCTCCTAAACACATCATGGAGCAAATCTCTTGCCTTCTGCGAAACTTTCTTTGGCAAGGAGACAAAGGCAATCAAAGAAAAATGCACTTGGCAAACTCGGATCTAGTAAAACGCCCAATAACAGATGGAGGACTCCAGATAAGAGACCCTGCACTCTCCAATCTCACTCTCAGTTGCAAGCTTCTCTAGAAAATCTATTCTGACCCTGCTCATCCAGTCAGTGATACGCTCTGGAAAAAAATATGTGTAGGGGGTCTCTCTCAGCAAACTATCTGTTGACAACACCTCCCCTAGAACGTTAACCTGGAATTTATGCAGAAACAACATTAGTCACTTTAAGTCTCACTTCTACTGTATTCCAGGCATTGGAAAAAAAAATTACTTGTGTGAAGACCATATAATGAATAGCGCACCCCTTAAATCCCATGATGAAATTTGTGACCTCCGATGCTGGCTTCTAGATGCAGGGTATCGCAAGCTATTTGACATAATAGAGTGGGATCGCAAAGGGAATTGGCAGGATTGGAGCTTCCCAATCATACCAGAGCATCTCCTTCCATAGTTGGCAGCGCTGAAATCGCTCCTCTCCAACGGTGTGCCCATCCATCGTGACAGTACAGATAGCTGGGGCTGGGGAGACACCGGCACTTATACCACTACAGCAGGTTATATCACTCTGTAGCCAAAAAAAAAGATAAAATACGTTCTCCTAGCATTTGGAAACAGGTTTGGCATTCTACAGGACTTCCGAAAGTCCCTTTTTTTTTTTTTTTTTGAGCCCCTCATCTGTTCCTAGACTGTATTTTTGCCAAGGAAGTCTGGAAAATAATGCTCCTTGATTTGCAAGTTAATCTGCCCCAGCAATGCACCGTGGTTGATCTTTACTCCACACGGTTCCAAAATTACCCTCATCCCATTCCTAGCAACTCTCCGTGGTATCACATTTGGCTTTCAATCCATAAATTCATGTGTTGGAAAATTTAGCTCGCCCGAAACGACTTGACATTCAATAATACTGCTTGCTTCCCTGCAAAAATAGTTGCTAAAGCTAAAGCTCTTCTCATAGAATCTGTTCTTCAACATTCACAAAAATCAGATTCTTCTCTCCTCCCTTCTGAAAAGAGTTGGTTGAATCATCTTACCCCTCTCCCCAAAGGCAAATCTCTGACCCTCCCCCTTCCCAACCCTCACTAGAGATTAAGAGATCCAGAAGCCAACTTCCAACTTTGGTGGAGGAATCAACTCAAAACTACAATTTTCTTCAACGGAGCCTCCAAGGGAAACCCTGGGGCAGCAAGCAATGGTGGAGTTATCTATTCCCTGGACAACACTAGAAAAGATTGCCTCAGTTGGGGGCTTGGTCATCATACGAATAACCAGGAAGAACTTCTTGGCCTCACAAAAGCCTGCCAAATTGTTTGGGAAAGAGGCATCAAAGATTGTCAAGCATTTGGAGACTCAGAAATCCTCGTCAAGAAGATCAATATGCAGGACTAGTTCAACAACGCCACACTCAACAAGTCTCTAAAAAGGCTAATGACCATACTGAAGGACTTTGAATCCTTTCAAATTTTCCACATTCTCAGAAGCTCGAATAATGAAGCGGATATAATGGCAAACAAAGGCTGCATTCTTGCATCAGGCAAACTCAACATCAATGGCAATATTATTATTCAAGCAAGTGTTCCTTAACCTAAGAAATAGAGTTCATCAAAATGTATTAAGATGTAAGATATTGCAGTGTAACAAGGTTGATTAGGCTCCGGCCCAACCAAATCATAAATAAAACATACCTGTTTTAGTTTTAAAAAAAATTGACTTAGTTGGCTCAGTTAATTCAAGTTGAGGGTCCAACTTGAATCATGTAGAGTGTCTCTTATATTATAGGAGCCCTGGTTGAGTTTATTTTTAGTTGTAGTTAATTAATTTAGTTTAACTGAGTTAAAGTCAGTAAGACTAGTTCCAACTGTTGGAGGAACTAGCAGAAGGTCTAGTAGTGTGGTGTTACCTGCAGTGTAGTTTGGTGTTGCCTGTAGTGATCAACCTATAAAGTGGTGATTCACTCATAAATAACTCATGCACGTCAAACTTGAGATTTACCCAGTTAATATTGGAGTTCAGGGACAATGTAATATCAATTGTATAATCATATGAATTGTATAGGTGGTGCATGTAGTCAGAGGAAGGCCTAAGAGGATTGCACAATTCCAATTGAGGAATTTCCCTAATTAATAGGGGGATAATTACCAAGGAAATGTTGATTTGGGGTAGCATCGGATGTTCTCTAGCCACGAAAATTGGTGGAGAGGCTAAGGCACATGAGATCTCCAATACCTAAAAATGGTTTGGGTAGATTCTAAACAATTTGGGAGATATTAAAATAATTAATATTTTTAATGAAGTCCCTAAGTCTAAACTTAGGGAAAATAAAATATTAATGTGAATTAATATAAAATTGTGTTAGAATGGACCAAAAGTCATGGATCAAGCAAGATCTAATCTTAGCCATTGATTAGAGACTTAATCCCAGTCGTCGATTTGTCAATGAGAAAAGTATAAGAGGAGGCTTGAGGGTCACTTGGATAACACACCAAGAGATCAAGATTTCGACTTTCTAGGGATGGGTTTGCTGAGGGGCAGTGAATATAGAAGCAGAGAGCTAGAGATAGCACCAGGAGGATCAGCGTAGTAGCCGGAGAAATGGATGTAGAACCGGCCAAGGGTTCACGCAGAGCCAGCTAGGGTTCACGTAGAGGCAACCAGGAGCTACACAGTGCCTTAGAGGGCCAGCATGTGTGGCGCGAAGGGCTAGAGGACTGACGCAATGCCTCCAAAGGCTGACACAGGCCAAGCTAGAGTGACATTGGGCTAACGTTGGACCAGAGAGAGATGACACAGTCCCTAGAGGCTAACGCTGGGTTTCGTAGGGCAGATTGGAGCTGTGGAGCTTTCGGAGTGTTTATCCAAGGTTTCAACTGGAATATCTACTTCCGAGTAGGGAGGTACTACTGCCGAGATTTTTCTCTGTTGGGTGAGCCAAATTTGGCACCGAGATTTTATTCTAAAATTGCTTACTAAATAAAACCCTCAGATAGTTGCACTGACTTTCCCGCATTGGATTTTTCTGGGGACGTTAGTCCAAAAACAACAGTGTCACTTGTGTGCTTGTTTATCTTTCCTTCAATTGATGATCTGTAATGTGTTGAGCATGTACTTGTATTTATTTCCAATATTTACATGGTAAATAACTTGTTAATTAACGGAACAAGTACGTAGGAATAAATCATTAAAATACATGAAGGGTTTCTAACATCTAGACTTAGAAACTTCAACATGGTATCAGAGTGTGGTTGCAGATCACAAGAGAAATGAGGACACCAGCCGAGCATAACAGCAACAACAGAAACAATTGTCCTGAGTGACAGACGTTGTTCCTAGTAGAGAAGCAGCAAGGAAGGGGTGACGCCTGCGTCATCAAGTTCGAGCCAAGAAGAGACAGTGTAGATGCTGAGGGAGGCAAAGACAGGCTCACGTAGAGCCACACAGAGGCTAGGAGGGCTAACGCAGTTGGCTGAGGAAGTTGATTTGCCTATGTCGGGATTGTGCCGAGCCTAGGAGGTCTAACCTTTAGTTTGATGGGGTTTAGGAGGTTGTGGGTAAGTTGCAGAGTGGAGATGGTGGGGTACTATAGTCATAAAAATACCTAATAGGGAAAGGCCAAGGAGGAGGGAGTTTTTATCGAGGATTTCTAGTCGAGAAATCCAGATCAGTGGTGCAACTACACTAACGATCGGAGTGGAGGCATCTTGACATTGACATAAGGGTTTCCAGGAGGGAAATCAAGGCTCAGAGGGAGTTACACCAATAACTTCCATGAGGGAAGTAGAGGAGCAGTGAGATGGCAGTGAACGGGGCAAGAGACTAGGACAAACTAGACAAAGCCTTAAACTTCGTAGTCTGGAAGGCCAGAATCCTATTCGTTCTAGACAAAGATTGTGTCAAGCCTTGAGGATAATAGGTATCCCAGTTGACCCAGTTGATAACAAAAGTACGAGGAGGCAGTGGCGAGGGCCAAAAGCATCATTCTTGACAGGGTCAAGGACCATGTAGTACCACACATTACCGAAAAGGACATAGAAAATGAGATGTGGGAGGCCTTAAAGAAATTGAACCAACATACTTCTATGCATAGAAGGATGTTTCTAGAAAATCAGCTGCGATCATCCCAGATGCAGAAGGGAGAACATATCAACCCCTTCCTCGGTCGATTGAAGGAGATCCGGGATTAGCTGACTTCCATAGGGGCCACACTGAATCAAGAATTGATGGTGAGAATAGCCCTGAACGCAGTCTCAGAAGACTAGGAGGTGTTTTTCGAGAGCATACTGGGCAGGGTGACCCTTCCATATTGGGAGGAAATGTAGGCTTCTCTACGCCAAGAAAAGATCAGAAGGTTGAGCAAGGCAAGAAGCAGTGGCAAGGGCATTAGAATCAAGAAGGAGGAGGAGGTGGATGCTGCACTAGGATCTGAGGGAAAGTAGGATAAATGGAAGAAGAAGGACCTCTCCAAGGTTGAATGCTTCCATTGTGGGGAACTGGGTCATTATGCAACCTAGTGTTCAAGGAAGAAGAGCAAGGGAGAGGCCGCTGAGACCAAGGCTATGCCAACAAGGGCAGAAAAGGAAGCGGAGAAAGACGATGATTATGCCATGAGTCCACACACATCACTTGAGTGGAATTGGGGAGACATCGAGTTGTAGTCAGATGGACTATAGGAGATGAGGGTAGGATACTCGAGGTACTCAGCCTCTTGGAATAGACCTTGCTATGGGACCCCCAAAGAGGAGTAGCAGTACTGGCAGATGTCAGTAGAGACAGATGTGGATGGAGGAACAGAGGGAGCTACAGTGTAGGATCCCTTGGGCAACGCGAGGCTAGTAGGTTGCAGCAGTGCGAGAGGCATGAGACTGTTGCACCAGTGTAGGATGGCACAGAGAGGTGTGCAACAGTGCGGATGCGGGGAATTGTTGCAGCAACATAGAGGTCAGATAGGGAGCACTTGTCAACGACAGAGGGAGCTTCAACATCATGTGTGTTTCTAGCCTTATAGAGATGTCAAAGTTGGGAGATCAGTTACTTACTTTTCAGTGACTGGGTTGCAGTGTAGCAGTTAGCAGTGACAATGCTATGGGCAACACGATGGAATAGGATGAGAGAGAGTTGCATTACGGATGCAACAATGGAAGTGGAAGGGCCATGGGTAGAAGTACAAGATGTAACAGTGTAGGTGATGGGCATTAGGCCTAGCATCGGCATAGGGACCAATGTTGAATGATCAGAGTGATGCTCAGTGAGGAGTATTACTAGAGCACAATCCTCGCTAAGAGGGAGTGTTGATTTGGGGTAGCATCGGATGTGCTCTAGCCACAAAAATTGGTGGAGAGGCTATGACACATGTGATCTCCAATACCCAAAAAATGGTTTGGGAATATTCTAAACAGTTTGGGAGATATTAAAATAATTAATATTTTTAATGAAGTCCCTAAGTCTAAACTTCGGGAAAATAAAATATTAATGTGAATTAATATAAAACTGTGTTAGAATGGTCCAAAAGTCATGGATCAAGCCAGATATAATCTTAGCTATTGATTAGAGACTGAATCTCGACTGTTGATTTGTCAACAAGAAAAGTATAAGAGGAGGCTTGAGGGTCACTTTGAGAACACACCAAGAGATCAAGATTTCGACTTTATGGGGTTGGGTTTATTAAGAAAATTGAGAGAGTGGTTAGAGTTGTAGTTGAGGGGCAGTTAATATAGAAGCAGAGAGGCAGAGATAGCACTGGGAGGATCAATGCAGTAGCCAGAGAGAGGGACGCAGAACCAACCAAGGGTTCACGCAGAGGCAGCCAGGGCTCATGTAGAGGCAACCAGGAGATGCGTAGTGCCTCAGAGGGCCAGCACGAGTGACATAGAGGGCCAGAGGATTGACACGGGCCAAGCCAAAGTGACATTGGGTTAACTCTAGGCTAGAGAGAGCTGACGCAGTCCCTAGATGTTGACACTAGGGTTTCATGGGGTAGATTGGAGCTGTGGAGCTGCCGGAGTGTTTATCCAGGGTTTCAGCTAGAATATCTGCTTCTGAGTAGAGAGGTACTACTACCGAGATTTTTATTTGTTGGGTGAGCTAGATTTGGCACCCAGATTGTATTATGAAATTGCTTAATAAATAAAACCCTCAGATAGCTACACCAACTTTCCCACATTGGATTTTTCCAAGGACATTAGTCCAAAAACAACAGTGTCACTTGTGTGCTTGTTTATGTTTCCTTCAGTTATTGATTTGTAATGTGTTGATCATGTACTTGTATTTATTTCCAATATTTACATGGTAAATAACTTGTTAATTAACAGAACAAGTAGGTAGGAATAGATTAGTAAAGTACATGAAGGGTTTCTAATAGTTAGACTTAGAAACTTCAATAGGAAATAGGGACTTGGGAAAGCATAAAATTGGTTAAGTATTGGCCTGGCTTGTCCAGGAAGTAGTGAGACAGTTAGAGATAGTGTAGAGGTTGCTCGGGATTGATCAAAGCATTGTAATCTTCTCATATTTTTTGACTAATGCAATATACAAATCGTAGGGGTTTTTAGTTGTATCTTTCCATAGGAAATCATTGTGTAATGTGTTGATTGAATTCTTTCTCTTGTATGCTTCGTGATTTTGAAATCGTTTAATTTTTTCCATTTATGAGTAGAGTATATTCAAGTCTATTGTTTTAGCATAATACAATTAGTAGTTTGAATCTACAAGGAATTTATACATGGTATCAAAGAAGAAATCACTCTAGAAGAGGAGAATACGAGTTTGTCTTTTGCAGGTGAAATCGAATTTGCAATATCATAGTTCAGAGCCAACAAGATGTCATTCTATGGATTGAGACTTGAATATGACCTTGAGGGTAGTTCGAACTATATTTCTTGGAAGGACAGGATGGAGGAAGTGTTGAAACACAATAGGCTTAAGGAATTCATAGAAAAAGATATTCCTAAGCCTCCAGTAGTTGATGCTCAAGATCTGGTAGAGTGGAGAAAATTTGTTGCAAAGGTGAGAAAGATTATTCTAGAAGGAGTTCGAGATCATATTGTCTCGAACCTCCACGATAAGGAGAATCCATATGCAATGTGGAAGGCCTTGACAGACTTGTTTCAGAACAACAATGACCACATGAAGCTAGCATTGAAGGAAAAGATCAGAAAAATCAAGATGGAGAAGGGCGACACAATACCAAAGTACTTGACCAAGTTCACATAATTTTGGGACAAGAATGGAAGTGTCAGTGTTAAAGTTTTCTAAGGATGACATGGTCATCCTAGCACTTCTAGGCCTTCCCAAGAGCTGGCACAACTACCAAGGCTCAATAAATGGGAGGGAGAAGCTACCAGAGTGGGAGAATTTGTGCTCTGACTTGGTGTAAGAAGAGATTCAACGGAACACCAAAGATGGATCGTCATCCAAGCATTATGATGAGGATAAATGTACCTTAGCTGGAAAGGTGAAGAAATGGAAAGAGAATTCATTCCATTCCAAATCAGATTCCATTCAGGGCTGCAAGAAGAAGGACATGTCAAAGATTAAATTTTTTCATAGTCACGAGCTGGGACACTATGCCACGAAGTGTCCGCACAAGAAGGCCAGCAAGAAGCCCTCAAGAGGAGCGGTAGGTGAAGCTCTTGCTTCACATTTCAAGCTAGGTTTCACCCTTATTGCTTGCATGGTGACATCAATGATGGGTAGTGTGTGGTATCTAGATAGTGGAGCCTCATTCCATATGACCAACGAAAAATAATTCTATAATGAATTGGAGTAGAAGGACCTCCAGATGCACATTGAAATGGGAGATGATGGCGGGTATAGTGTGACCGACATTGGTATTGTTACCTTTCAGAGGGATTTGGTTCTCCTCTCACATTAAAGTACGTCATGTATGTTCCGGGTTTGAAGAATAATTTGGTTTCAGTTTCCATGTTGGAGGATTGTGGCTACGATGTGATATTGAGCAAAGGAAAGGAATTATTTCATCACATAACCTCAAGAAAAGTGAAGCAAATCAGGGTTCAGGTGAAGAACCTCTAAAAATTGGATGTAGAAGATTGTGTTGCTTTGAGAACAAAAGTAGATAAGGTGCAGAGCCGAGACATCAGTGAGTTGTGGCATGTAATATTGGGTCACTTGCACCATGTAGCTTTGAAGATCATGCATAAAATTTCTACAGGACTTCCCAAGGGTACACTAGAGTAGAGAGACACATGCAAAGGGTGTACATTGGGGAAGTACACCAAAGATATCTTTCATGATAAAGACAGTCGAGTGCAAGTGATCCTTGAAAGAGTTCACTCAGATGTGTGTGGACCATTCTCGACAGTCTCCACGACCAAGCACATGTATTATGTAATATTCGTAGGTGATTTTTCTCGTAAGTGCTAGATTTTCTTCACGCAGAAGAAATATTAGACGTTCACTAAATTTTGTGAATTTAAAGCACTTATTGAGAAAGATACTGGTAGAAAAGTTAAAGCTCTTAGGAGCGATAATAATGGAGAATATGTTTCGAGTGAATTCAAGAAATTATGTGCATTAGAAGGCATTTAACGAGAGTTAATAACACCCCATAACCTACAACATAATGGGTTGGCTGAAGGGAAGAACAACATTATTGTGGGAGCTACATGGGTGATGTTACATGATCATGGCCTATCGTTGCACTTATGGGCTGAAGCATGCAACAAAGTTGTATATGTGCATAAAAGAAGTCCTCATCAAATTCTCGGGATGATTACATGTGAAGAATATTTTTCAAGTAATAAACCAGATGTGGCACACTTCAGGATATTTGGTTCATTAGTATATTGTCATGTTACTAAGGATGCAAGTAAAAATCTAGAACCATCATCTAAGTTGGGAATATTTGTGGGGTACAATGATACACCTCATAACTATCAGGTGTACCTGCCATCTCACAGGATGATAGTGGTTTGTAATGATGTGAAGTTTGATGAAGAGAAGGCCATGAGATGTTCCCTTGAGAGGGAGCTTCAATTACATGCAAATGAGGAGCTTTTAGCTTCAAAGAAATAACCTCAGGAAGATGTGGAGCAACCACATGCAAAGGACAAGAGAATGGAAGCACCCACTATGCAGAGACTTCCAAATATGGTAGGAAGTGCACTAGAGGCCGGCAGTTTGATGCATGATGCTAGAGAGAATCTAGGAGCACCCACATCACAGAGCAGGCATAGGAGGTCACTAGATCGGTACACTGGCTACATGGCTTTGATGAATGAGAGTGTAGATATTGAGCCATCATCATTCGAGGAATCACCGCAGAAACCAGTATGGGTTGATGCCATGGTTGAGGAGTATGACTCCATTATTAGAAACACAATGTTTGGAAAATGGCCCCAAGACCAACAGATAAGTCAGTGGTGAATTCCAGATGGATTTACAATGTAAAGAAAGCAACAAATGGGAGTGTGGAGAAACAAAAGGCCAAATTTGTGGCCAAAGGGTTCTGTTAGTTGGAAGGAGTTGATTACGAGGAGACCTTCGCTCCATTAGAAAGGTACTCTTCAATCAGATATGTTCTGCACTTTTAGCACAGATGGGATGGAATATACTTCAGATGGATGTGAATACATCATTCCTCAATGGTGTACATTTAGCAACTGAAAGGATTTGAGACCTTCAACGAAGAGTCGCATGTATGCAAACTCAAGCGAGTAATGTAGGGATTGAAACAAGCACCCCATTCTTGGTACGCCAGGATTGACAACTATTTCACCAGGTTGGGCTTCATTAAAAGTGAAGTAGATGAAAACCTATACCATATTATGGTTGAAGGTAAATTATTGATTATAGTATTATATGTTGATGATTTAATTCTAATAGGTGATGAGAAGTTGGTAAAATATTGCAAAGAGGGTCTTGCAAGATAATACGAGATGAAGGACCTAGGGCTCATGCATTATTTCCTTAATATGGAATTATGGAAAGCAGATGAGGAACTATTTGTATCTCAAGGCAAGTATGCCAACGCGATACTAAAGAAGTTGCACATGGAGAGAAACAGACCCATGGAGACTCCTCTCGCTGGAAATTGGAGGAAGGAAGATGCTACTTCAGGTGAGGTAGTGGAGGCTACTATTTACAAGAAGCTTGTGGGTTCACTTATGTATTTGGTGAACCCACGATCATACATATGTTTTGTAGTTAACTAGCTTAGTCAAGCAATGGTTAATCCAACCAAACTCTATTGGAAGGAAGATAAACATGTGTTGAGATATCTCAGAGGCACCACTTATTTTGGTCTTTAGTACATATAGTACTTAATTTTATTATTTATTGATTTAATTATTATATTAATTTCTTAATTTAATTATTTA
>APFE031226910.1:0-10988 GCA_000404065.3 Pinus taeda
CCCTGGCTCCTCAATTTGAGGTTTACCGTTTGTAATACGTGCGTGTCTGGCGCCGTTCCCAACGAGGGAGGATTGATCCCCTCACTGGTTCGGACACGAGCTCGTGCTTCTCCTTTAAGAGGAACTTTCCCAGAATATAAATGTAACAGTTGGATTTATTCTATCTCAAGATAAGCTACTTGTTGTTTTAATAGTCTTGGAGAGTTAATTACTCACCTACTCCAAGACACTAGCCTGATCTATGTTGGTGCTTCAGAGCCCTAGAAAATAAAAATTTCTATGTTGATTTTAGATTAAGCGTTGATTTTAATGGTTGTTCTTTTAGGACAAAGGTGATGGAGATGAAACTTGATGATATGTAGACTCGACTCCAAATCTCTAAAAAATGCACTTAAGATGATTCGATAACTTTTCTTTTCGATGAAAGTCCTAATTAAGAGAGTTGAGAGAATGCAATCTTTTCAATAAACACAAATTCTCAAAAGACAATCAAAGAAACAATTTTCTTTTCTCTTTTAAAACACACAAAACAAGACCACTCTTTACTTAATGAAAAAATTCTTTTCTCTTTCAAAGATATCAAATGCTACTCTAAAAC
Organism: Pinus taeda; assembly: GCA_000404065.3. Classification (NCBI taxonomy): domain Eukaryota; kingdom Viridiplantae; phylum Streptophyta; class Pinopsida; order Pinales; family Pinaceae; genus Pinus; species Pinus taeda. Next base: position 599 of record APFE031226910.1, read on the forward strand.
AAATATCGCAAAGGAGATCGTTGATATTTTCTATCTAATGGAAAGCATATAAAACTAATTTAATCAAAGCAAATCCAAGATCTATGCAATTTATGAAAAATCACTCAAAAAGTGAAACAAAGGAAATGAATCTAACTTTTCCTAACAACTTAATCTAAGAAGTAAAAGCTTACTATGATGATTCTTGGGGTGTTTTACTTGGAAATGATCGATCCAAGGACTAGTTTATGCAGAATCATGAACTAATCAAATCAAAACTCAATTTCTTTTTGTTCTTTTATAAAATGAAATTCGCAACTTTAAATAAACAAGCTTATTGAAATTTTGCAAAAGAGACAACACAAAGGTAGGTTGCTCACGAGGGAAGATTTCGCGACTGGCCCGACTCCTAAGAAGATCAACAAAACCAGAGAGATCTAAGGCTTTGTGACTTCTACACCCAAAGTCACTACAGGACCAATTATAAAAATCAAACCCTAAGGCGAAAATCTCAAGGAATCTCACTAAAACTATCGACACTAAAGGAAAAAGTATAGGTGAAGATTTCTGACAGTCAACAGTGGTTCTGGGCAGAAAAAACTAAGAAAAACAAATTCAAAAAGGAGAAACTGATAAAAAAGGGAAATTTTCTAAATTTTACCAGGGTACGCAGGCAACCCGTTTACCAGGTGCGTGGCCGCTCTGTGTGCACAGATACAGTGCGTAGAAGTACGCACTGTGTCTAACTCAGAGGGTGCGTACTTCTTGTAAAACAAAGAAAAACTAAGATGTAAACTGACCCTAAGCTAAACCACCCAAAAACAGAGTTAAACAACCAAAAAGCAAAAGAAATCAGATTCTTTTCAGGTCAAAGCAATGATTAAAGGAAAAATCAAAACGAACAATGGAGTCCCCAGTGGAGTCGCCAATTTGTCACACGGAATGGGTTATATTTGCGGACAAATCCAACCTTCCTAGGAGTCTAAGACTCTCTAATGACAAACAAACCAAACAAGAGCTATCCTTCTCTAAACACACATCATTCTACGAGAATTCAAATGTTTTCGATCTTACCTTAGGTCCAACGCTTGTTGTAGCAATCCAGCCTTGCTGATCCAGATGAGCTCCTCCTTCACCTTCAGACCTGCATACACTAACAAAGCAAACGATTACATAACACCTGAATATTCATCATAAAACAAAGCATATTCATCACATAGACCAAGGAGTACATGAAATAATTCATTAACAACAAATCATTGAGAAGAATGGACTTATTTGTATTAAGGAAACAAAAAAGGAACCATTACAACCTGAGCCTTGGTGTTGTGCAAGCTCCTCCCAGGGTCCAACAAGAGATTTCCTCTACTTTGACAAGCTCACCCACTCCCACTATGGCAACAAGGAAGGATAGTGATCTCTCCTCACAAGTTAACAATGGAAGTCCTAATTCCAGCAGCATTTACCCTTTAGAATGTTCAGCTTTCAACCTTTCCTCCCATGGCCCAATGCCTGTATTTATAGTATTCTAGAGGAGGTTATTCAGTTCCAACATCAATGGGATACTCCTTCTTTTGGATGGGGTAGCTCCTCTCTTGATGGGATAAGCTCCTCTATCATAGGGATGCATGAACCATCTGGAGGCGCTCAATACACGTCCAAAACTCTTCTAGAAGGCTCTAGAAGTGACCACAAGTAACTTTTTAAAGATGAAACTCGCGCCTTTTGACCTTTACAGGGGTACGCACCCAACCTTTGGCTTACAGAGCGTACAAGTACGCAGGTGCAGTGTATTTGGGGTGCGTACACGCAGGAAAGGTAGAGAGAAACTGCGTACCCAGAGATAAACATGTTTTCAAGTGACTTTCTCTCTTTTGAAGTTTTGACATGAAGAGCAGAGGTATGGGGCTTGACAAAGAGGACAATATGGCTATTGATGGGGCCATATAACTGCAGATAGTCAAGGTGACAAAATTCAGTGTAACACCATGGTCAACGCTGTCGTAGTTTTTGTGGTTGAAGTTGTCGTAGTTGCCATGGTTGAAGCTATCGTGGTCGAAGTTGTCATAGTTGTGGTGGTCAAAGTGTTGATTTATTGGGATTGGAAAAATAAAGCTTGTTGATGTCTTCTCTTGAGAACAAAATAGGGTAGAGTTGGAGAACTTTGTGAAGCAACATATTGAAGGTTTGTGGAGATCATTGAAGACCATGATGCATTGAAGCCATCTTGACGAAGCAAATATAAGGGTTGGAGCCTCGAAAAGACAAGGTTTGTGCCTTGGAATATAGGGTTGGAGCCCTAAAGGATCAGAGTCCTCAAGAAACTAGGTTGGAACTTGAACTAGATATAGGGTTGGAGCCCTTGAGGTTGGTGCCTCAAAATTGACAAGGTTGGCGCCTTGGACTCCCAAGTCAGTGCTTGGCATATTACAAGTTGGAGCTTAGGAGATTGAAGATCGGTGTCTTCATCTAGGGTTGAGGCCCTACATATATTGTACTTGATTTATTGTAAAGAAGAAATTAATAAAAGCATTTATTCTTATTGTTCATTTTGTGTCCTAAATATAAGTGATCTAACTGGTAAAAATAATAATTGAAAAGAAATACTTATTCACCCCCCTCTCAGTATTTCCAATAATTGGTATCAGAGCTAGTACCTTCACTCAAAGCCTAACATCTTGAAGGTTGACCGTTAGAACAGAAATGGTGAATCCAAGGAAGATAGTCTCCAATCCTTCTAAATATGTGTCTCCCTCAACCATCAAAATTGATGTCAATCAATTTGTGAAGGCTCCATTGTTCAATGGAAACTTTGATATATGGGAGGCAAGAATGAGGAATTTCTTAAAAACTCAAGGCATTGAAGTCTGGAAATCAGTGATTGTTGATAGCATGATGGATGGAGAATCCAAGGAATATAATACATGAGGAATGTAATCAACCTTGAATGGGCTACCTGATTCTATGAAGGCCAATTTTGAAGAATGTTAGTTAGAAAAATGCATATGGGATAAACTTCATTATATTCACTCAAAAGGAGCATTGACAATGATCTCTACTCAAGAAAATGATGGAAAACAAGAAGGAAATCTAGATCCCATCAGGAAGGTGAAGATAAGAGTGATAACATCAAGGCTATAGAAAACCTAGAAGATGAAGAGAATGAAATATATTTTGAAGAAGATCTCCTCACTAAACTTATCACTACCATGGGAGAGATTCACAATTGGAAAAAGGAAAATGAGGAACTTAAGAAGAAAGTGAAAGTTTGTGACCAGGACAAGACAAGGAAGGAAGTTGACCTTGTCAAGCTTCAAGTACAAGAAAGAGATGAAGAGCTTGCCAAGCTCAAGGAGGAATTTCATCAAAAAAAGAGAAAGCATAATGAAGAAGTCATATCCATGACCAAACAATTGGATATGGCAAAGAAACGGGAAGATACCTTGTCAAGCCACCTTGAACAAAGGCATAAGAGCTTGAATAAACTTGAAGAAGAGATTGGTCAATACATGGTAGAGGTCTCCTCTCTTAAATCTCAACTAGAAGAAGCAGGAAAGCTAGCACAAGGAGTTTTGAAGACAATGGAAGCATTGGAAATCATAGAAGGACATGTTGATGAAGCAGAAAAGGAGAGAAACACCATGAAATGCCAACTAAAAGAAAAATATGAAGAGATCTTCAAACTAAAATCCGACATCAAACTTCTCAAGGCTGAAACATGTAAAGCTACAAGGATCAAGGTAGAAATGGAGAACAATCTAGCAAAGGAAAATGAAGAAATCTTCAAAATGAAATCACATATCGTCTCCCTTAAAATAGAAGTAATTGAAGCTATTCATATTAAGGAAGATATTGAGAAACAACTAGCTAAAAAGAATAATGACTGTGAAAAATTGGAAGAAGAGATTGTCTCTCTCACGAAAAGGGTTGAAAGGATGGACAAAATCTTGAAGAGCTCTCAAGCCTTGGATGACATGCTCAGCCATCAAAGGTCTCCATTTGATAAATTAGGTCTTGGCTATGAAGGTGAATCATCAAGCAAGGATGATCATACTTTAAACAACAAGGACATGAGGAAGTCTGATGGAAATAATGATGCTCCCAATTCTAGCAAAGGCAAGGAGAAGAGTCAAGACAACAATGGGAGAAATCCCACTCCAAGAAGACTTGTTGATGATGTCAAGAATGCAAAAGGTGATAAATATTATCAAGGAATCCCAAGGCAAAAAGGCTTCAGAAATATATCAAGAAAATCTCCATCTCCTAGGTACCAAAGCTTATTTCTTGGTTATTGTTATTCTTGTACAAACTTTGGACACACGTTAAAAGATTGTAGGGCATATCACAAAGATAAATATAATGGTCCTCGTCAATATCCGAGAAGAAGTTCTGTAAGAAGTCATGCATTCGTATTCATGAACAACATAGAGTGCTTCAAGTGTCATAACATTGGACATATGGCACGTGATTATAACTTGACATAGGCTCCTACACAAGCTAGAACCATGCAGGATAATAAAGTTACACAAGTATGGTTAAGGAAGCAAATATAGTCTGAAAATCTCTTGAACTCTCTAGCCAACAACACGTGTTGTTGACCTGATCCTTGATAATCTAAGTATTTGATGGGGAGACTCTGTCAGAAAAGAGAGACCATGCATAAATTTAGAGGGAGTTCTTGATAATTATTGTCTAAAGAAGCTAGAGGAGTTTATGCAAGAAGGGGGAGTTGGTTCATGTAAACACATCTATCATGGATCACATTGCCAGAAGGAAGAGCACCATGATAGGGGGAGTGACATACCTATGAAGAACTACTATTGACGAAGAAAGGAAGCAACTTGATAGGGGGAGTACTTGGGCACCCCATTTTCCATTGATGTAAAAGGGGGAGAGAATGTTGGAAGGGGAAGAATATTGCCATCAATGACAAAGGGGGAGATTGTTCATAAAGGTTGTCATTGATGTCAATATGGCATTGATTGAGATATCAATATTCTTGAGATGCCTAGTTCCAGATGATGATGACATGAATCTTGGTGGTTGGTTGACTAGGATAACATCAATGAAGATGTAAAGTCACAAATAAAAATTATTTTGGACACCTTGGAGGCATCCTTTCGAAATGGATCCTAGACCATCTTAAAGAGAATTTTTTCCTCTTTCTAACGAGCCTTTATTTGCCCCGAAAGTCCCAATATTTTGTGAGATGTTGAATTTTTAAGTTAAGAAAATTATTCCTAGTAGTGAGCCGACCTACATTGAGTCATACAAGTTGGCATCACTTCAAATAGACGTGTCCCTTCAGTTATAAATGAAATATCTATGAATAGTCGTCTAAACACTTCATTTTGATAAGCAATTCAGGCAAGAATTCAGAGATACAAAGTACAGAAGAAGACAAAAGGTTGGGGAGAACAAGGAGACTATTGTTTAGGACAAAAAAAAGGATACTTTTGTTTGGGCATAGAATCTTGGTCGAAGTTGTCATAGTTGTTGTGGTCAAAGCTTCCGTAGTTTCCATGGTTGAAGTTGTCATGGTCGAAGCTACCGTAGTTGTCGTGGTCGAAGCTGTCATAGTTACCGTGGTCAAAGATGTCATAGTTTCCATGGTTGAAGCTATTCTAGTGTCATGGTTGAAGCTATCATGGTCGAAGTTTTCATAGTTGTGGTGGTCAAAGTGTTGATTTATTGGGATTAGACAAATAGAGCTTGTTGAAGTCTCCTCCTGAGAACATAATAGGGCAGAGTTGGAGAACTTTGTTAAACAACATATTGAAGGTTTGTGGAGATCATTGAAGACCATGATGCATTAAAGCCATCACGAGGTGACTTTGAATAATTTTGTTTGGGTAACATGAAGAGCAGTGGTGACACCTTCATGTGAAGAACAAGGCTATCATTGATGATGAGACATGGAGAATAAAGTGAAGGGATAACTAAATATTGATAGGGCTCATTGAAGAAGACATTGGGAGCTATAAAGTATAATCAAATATATCTTGATGAAGTAAATCTAAGGGTTGGAGCCCTAGAGGATCAGAGTCCTCAAGAAACTAGGTCGGAGCCTGAACCAGATATAGGGTTGGAGCCCTTGATGTTGGTACCTCAAAATTGACAAGGTTGGAGCCCTTGAGTTTGGTACCTCAAAATTGACAAGGTTGGAGCCTTAGAAGTCGAAGTCGGTGCTTGACATATTACATGTTGGAGCCTATGAGATTGAAGATCAGTGTCTTCATCTAGGGTTGAGGCCCTACATATATTGTTCTTGATTTATTGTAAAGAGGAAATTAATAAAAGCATTTATTCTTATTGTTCATTTTGTGTTCTAAATATAAGTGATCTAACTAGTAAAAATAACAATTGAAAATAAATACTTATTCAGCCCCCTCTTAGTATTTCCAACACTCTTCTCCTTGGAGGACAAATATTGTGGAAACTTCCCTGCAGCAAGGTAATTGGCTATATCTGCATACCAGGGTGACTAAGTAGAAATAGCAAAGAGATATTCATTATGGAAAGAATCCTTAGTAGGAATGCAATTGTCATCAATAGTTAACCTAGAAAGGAAATCAACTACTACATTATCTTTTCCAGGTTTATCGACAATTGTGATATCAAATTCCTGTAACAACAATAACCAGTGTGTAATTCTACCATTGGTATTTGGCTTATTTATTTAAAAACAAATGGAAGAGTGTTCAGTGTGTACAAATACTTGATACATGGTGATATAATGTTGAAATTTATTCATGGTGTGCACTATTGCTAAGAATTCCTTCTTGGTCACTGTGTAATGGAGCTTAGTCGGGGTCAAATTTTTTCTTATGTAGCAAATAGCACAAGGGTTCCTGTCCTCCAGTTGGTCCAAAACAACACCTACAAAAATATCATATGCATATGTTGATATGTGAAATGGCAGTTCCCAATTAGTTCCACATAAAATCAGAGCTGCTGATACACAACATTTCAGCTTCAAAAAGGCCTGCTCACACTTTCCTGTCCACAAAAAGTTGACATCTTTCACGAGCAAAGAAAATAATGGCGATGCAATTTTTGAAATTTTTTCTATAAATCTTTTGTAATACCCTGCATGCCCCAAGAAACTACGTACCTATTTTTGCATCTTGGGATTTAGAATTTTCAGAATTACCTCTATGTTAGTAGGGTCTACCTTGATCCCATCAGCAAAAATGTAGTGTACTAGCATGATCCCTTCAGTCATCATCATGTGACATTTTTCAGTGTTCAAATCAACATTAATCTATACACAACGTTCCAATTTTTTTTCTAAATTAGCTAATGCTGTCTCAAAAGCGTCATCATAAGGTGTAAAATCGTCCATGAAGATTTCAAGAGAGTCATTCAACAAATCAGAAAAAAATTCCCAATATTGCCCTCTGAAAAGTTCCTGGTGCATTGCAGAGTCCAAAAGGGAGTACTATGTATGCGAAAGTTCCCCAAGGGCAAGTAAATGTTGTTTTATCTTGATCCTCCATGACAATCTGTATCTAGTTGTAGCCACTAAACCGTCTAGAAATGAAAAAAACATTTTTCCAGAAAGGGTGTCAAGGCCTGATCTATAAATGGCAAAGGAAAATGGTCCTTTTGAGTGGCCTTATTGAGTTCTCTGTAATCCACATATATTGTCCACTTTCCATTCTTCCTAGGAATGATGATAAGCAGAGACAACCACTAACTGTCAGATATTGGATAAATAAAGTTAACACTCAGGAGTTTTTGTAATTCTTCCTTCACTACCTCCTTTAGTGGAGGGTTCATGCGACGTTGCGGTTGTCTAACTAGTTTGCAACCATATTTCAAATAAATATAGTGAGTGCACATGTTGGGATGAATCCATTTCATATCCGTATAGTCCCATGCAAATGCCTTTTTGTATTTTTGTAACAGTTGTAATAGTAGTTGGTTTTGCTAAGCAGTCAAGTTGGGGTTAATGTTCATAAAATTTCTTGGTTCTATTTCAATTGGACTACTATTAGTATTCAGAGTGGTTCTCATTTGTTCAAAATATATATCTTATACCTCCTCTTCCTCCTTTGAATTTTCAATAGAAGTGAAAAAGGCGAGTTACTAATAAAACTATTAATGATATCATCTTCTATCTCATCCTTGAAATACTAGGCTTTCCCCAGAGTGAGGAGCGAAAGGAAAAGATCTGATTCAGGCTCAAACTCATCCCACCAAGGGTTATAAAAATCCACGTTTAGTTTTGGGGGGTAAAGATTAAGATTCTTTGTAGCTTGGTCATCCAAGATCACCATAAATCCAGATCTGCATCCCTAAGATCAAAGGATGTCTCCCAAAGTTATATTTGCACTGTAAGATAAGAAAGTCAGCTGGATACCTCTAAGAGGATATTGTGATTACTATGTCCTCTAACACCCCCTCGGGTTTGACATGGGACCTGTCTGCTAATTCAAGCATAGTAGGAGTATGTCTAAGCCCATGTAGGCCTAGGGTGGTAAAGAGGTCCTTTGTCATCACATTAATGGCAGCCCCAATATCGATCAATGTGTTAGTTATGGGTTGGTCATTAATGTAAACAGTAACTGTAGGGTTTCCTGGATTATTATACTTGGTTAGAAGAGGTTGAGCAGACATTAATTTGGACAATTTCCCCATCACGTGTATGGTAGCAGGGTCTTTAGGCTTCCTTCCAGGTTTCTTAATGCACAAATCTCACACTGTTTTAGCATAAATAGGCACTTCTTTAAGAGCTTGCAACAAAGGGATTTGTACATGCAAATTTTGCAACTCCCTAAGAAAGTCGGATTCGGGTTGTGAGGCCATTTGAGGATCAGTTAATCTCTGAGGATATAGAGGATTCTGAGTTATGGTAGTCAAGTCGATTGCTACAGGTGTATCATCCTTACCCGAGTTGGTTGTTACAAGAGTAATAGTCCTTGGGTTGGTTGTTACATATGTAACAATTTGCTTTGTATCGGCTGCTACAGGTGTAACAACCACCTCAGGATCTATTGTACCTCCTATGGAAGGTTCACATTCCTCCTCGGTAATGATAGGGGAGTGACTTGGTTTAATTACATTACCCAAGCATAATTGAATTTCATTAAGTCCCATGGGGGTAATAAGGTAAGTCTGGAATGTAGTTGGAGCCTCTATGCCCTAGGCTGCTTTATTGTTCGAGTTAGGGTTAGGTTGCATAGGTAGTTGGGGTCAAAGAGGTGGTGTAGGAGCAAGATTTTGGAAATGAGGCAATTGTAGTTTTTGCTACATTGGTAATCTAGGTGGAGTTGTATCATGGGCATTCCCCCTCCAGTTCTGGTTCCAAGGGTATGGTTGAGATGGAGGATATTGGATAGAGGGAGAGGGGGACCACTGGTTCTAGGGCAAAGGAAACTGTGCTAAAGAAGGAGCAGAATATTGCCATGGGTATTTTTGAGTATTATATGCATTGTTCCATGAATTGAAAGAAGAAAAATCTGAGGACATACCTGGAGGTCATGGCTACGATGGTCTCCTAGGTGCAATGAAATAAGATGACTACAGTTCTTCACTCGATTCTCTAAGTATTGCCTTCAGTCTAGGAAGCTCCAGACATTGACTTGTCGAATGTTGCAACTCGCAAATATTGCACAAGATGATGCTATTCACTTCACACTCCCTCAAGGGATGTTTCTTCCAACAATTCGGGCAGAACATTGCCAGAGGTGTATCAGCTTATGCTTGTGTTTTCTTGATTTGTGTTGTCGTTATCTAAGCAAATAGAGTACTGAGGATATTGGTCTTGAAATTTTTGAATAAATTCTCGATCTCTACTCTGGTTACTCTTTCGCCTGCAGATTTATGTATTTAGACAGGGCATCTCAAATTGTGCTTCTCCCCTTAGACGATCCTCTAGAGCATCTTAGATAGAGCTTTATAATTTCAGCGAATGGTTCCTGTGATATGTTCCCTTTTCCTAGTAGGTTAAAGGTATCAAGATAGTCATCCCTCATTCCTCTTGTAAATATGGTCTTCAATATCTCATGGTCTAAATCATTGTGTTTAGACCTTTGCAAATTATAGTGGAACTGCTGTACATAGTCCTCCAGGCTCTCATCCTCCTTCTGTGTCATTCTGAATGCTTCCTTCCTTAAGTCCCTGGTTTTGTAATAGTCTTCGCACTTTGATAAGAATGTCTCCTTCATATCGCTCCATGTTTGAATAGAAGTGGAGCCTAACCCCATGAACCATCTCGAGGCTGCTCCTTTTAGAGTAGCAGGAAATAATTTCAGTTTTTGAGCATCTGAGACATAGTCATAACTCATGCATAAGACATCAAATTCAAATAAGAAGGTGTCTGGGTCTTTGATCCAGGTGGATATTGGTGGCCACCCACCAATTCCACTTGGACCCCCACCATTGCTTCTTTCAGTTTTTTAGTTTC
>APFE031226919.1:6547-17134 GCA_000404065.3 Pinus taeda
TGGGAAGGTGATATGCATCGCACACCCTGCATTGAGCTTTCAGTATGGTCCAATTTTGACCATTTATGAGCAGTTTTCAGTGGAGAACTTCTGGGAGATGATGTAATCAGTTGACCTTGTTCCTTTAGGTAGTGAAGCAACCCTTTTAGGGACTTAAGAGCCCTCAGTTTATGGACATTTATAATTGGGGTTGAGGTGCCCAAAAATGTCTATAACAGGTAGGTGAAGAGTCATGAGGGTAGTTGAGCTATCACAAAGGGGAATGTCAAGGGTCATCCCACCCTTTTCTATAAATAGTGTCTCATAACTCATTATATAGGATTTTGGTCAGCCAAGCTTTCGATAAGACTATCTTGGAGAGAGCTTGGACAATATTGTAACACACCTTGGCTTCTCCACTACACGGAGCTAGTACATCTCTTTGGAGGAGCAGGTGAATGTGGCTATAACGTTACACTATTGGGGCTAGCAGGTTTACATGGATGTATTGTATGATTGGAACTTACACTTCTTTATATAATAAGAGCCAACACGGTTTCATGCATATGTTGTTATTGTAGTTGGACTGTTTCGGTTGCTGTAGAAATGTATGTTGTTTAACTTACGTAGTTTTGTATGAAATTATGTGAATCTTATTGCAGATGTGCTGTTGGTTTAACCATCACTTTGGATTACCGCCTGACCTGCTTTCCAGCTTGTGATGCATCTTCGCTCGTGTGTTCCCTTCCCAGCTTAGTACTATTACAGGTTGCCAAGGGGCACACTCATCTCAACCCCCATGTGTTAGAACCTCTCATACACCTTCCTTGACTCACTACAGCGGTCACACCCTTGCTACTAACATAGTTATCTTACTTGCCTCTGTGCGACATATCGATCAAGGCATTGCTTTACGACCCACTATTGGGAATCCTACACCAAACAGTCTGAGTTCTAATTGGGACTTCTTACCGGGGAGATCCCCTTACATGTTGGCAGGTCCAGCACCGTCAACATTTTGGCGCTAGAAGGAGGGCCATATGACAAGTTGAGTCCTCACATCTATTTTGAATCTCTACACATCTATCATGACTCACTATGGAGCTGATCTTCCAGAATGTATATCTTATGGAAACAATTTCATCATCCTGAAAAATCTCTCAGATAACTTGTATCATAAAACTTTTGAAGGTGGAGGCTACGTAGCCTTGGTAAGGCATGCGATCGGTGTTGTAGGCTCATGAGAAAGACATGGATTCTTTGAAGAATACATGAGTTATGTGTTGTTCATCTACACGCTTCGAGGGCACCCAATGCACCGGTGTGCCACACTACCTAGAAAATCTATTCATTCTCTTTCTCATCTAGTCACATAGATAGACTGTGCTTTCAATCACTTTAACTATAAAGCACTCAACAAATAAATTCTGGAATTACGAAAAGCACCCGATGAATCCGTTGAATAGTTTCACACATGCTTTTGTAATCTTGCATACCAATTCCCGAAGATGATATTGATTGGGAATTTCTTGATGGAAGATTTGAGTATCTTCTTCACCTATCCAAACCTCACTCAACACACTTTGGTGATGGAGTTGTGCAATCACAGGCAGTCACAGTCACTGTCACAAGTGATTGTCCGCCTTCACCTCATCACACTGTTCCACCACCATGGAGTGATGTGGGAGATCATGCACATACCTTTGTTGAACTGCCACATCCTCCCACCCCACCTGCTCTTGATATTTGCGCAGATTTGGTTTTCGATCCCGTTGGTTGTCATGTGGACTCATGCCCTCGACCTCCATCCTCGAAATTCTGTTTATCCTCCGGATTGTACTGTCTTGTGTTCTCCCATTTCAGACTCCTCACCTATTTTGAACGAGGATCAAGCTGTTGATGGAGTTGGTGTTATGCAACAAACTTGCGTCATCATTCATGATGAGTGTGTGAGGGAATATGAAGAAGAACCTGTGGTGAAGGATGACTCTCTTCCAGCCGCGCCTCATCTGCTTCATCCTGACATCTGTTGTGATTCTGCAATTGCTAGTTCCCCTTGTGAAAACTCATTTCCGGATGCTTCTACTTCCGATAATTCATAGGACATGTTGGATGTCAGACTGCCATCACAGTGCGAAGAGGACACATCTTCTTCCAGAAATCCGTCCAATTTGTCATCTATCTTTCTTGAAAACACATAGGATGAACATTTTTTCTTCTCATCTACCCCTCTACCTGATTCATCAAATCCTAAGGATGCAGCCAAACATCCTGAATTTTTTGATCTTGGATGTTGTGATCTATTCATTTCCTCATGGGATCACGATGTTGATTCAACTGTTGTTAATCTATCCAAGACCTTGGTCTATGATGATCTATCTGTCAACGAAGTCGAAACCCCCTAGACTATTGAGGCACTTCAGCCCGAGCTGATGGTTATGTTAGGCCCTCACTATCCTTAGGTTGGTTTCAATTTCGGTCAAGAAATTGTTGAAACACTCAAGGATCCTCATCACTCTCTAGTTTGCATTGAAGATCAACCAAACACCCAGATTTCACTTCCTCCACTTGAAGTACATGATCCCATCGCTCATGCATTGGAAGAATCTTACACATCAAGCACACATGCACAACACAAGTCAAGTAGAGTAAGGTGAGGGGGAAAACCTAAACAGGCATGTCAGAGATATAATAAACTACTTCTCTGCTGGAACAACCTCTTCTACTCTCAATAAATCGATCTTCCCCAATCCACCTCTGAAATGAATAAGTGTTATGCACAGTTGAAAAAATAAAAAATAAAAATGAAAAATGAATAAGGCAAAAGAAGAGAAAGGCTTCATGCGCAAAGAGGTGATGCAAGTAACTCCGTCGGGGTATTGACTAGGCTCCCCGGCAGCAAATCCATGCTTGTGTTCCTATGTGACTCCGTCGGGGTACTGTCCAAGCCTACTGGCAGCAAAGCAACATCAGAGATGAAACTAAGACTTTGACAACTATATTGCTTGTGCACCAATATACCCCTCAACCCCAATCGAAACAACTGTGTTGCCTTGGCTTGGAATGCATGTCAATCGAACAAGAGCTTGGTAGATGCTACATCTTACAATCAAGCTAGTGTGAGGCCAAGATGAACTGAGAACTGAACAATACTTCTAGAGGTGTTAGACTTTCTTTTCACGAAAAAGGTCCATTCAGAGAGCTGGAGTTCTACCAGTGTGTCGCCAAGTGTTGTAGTGGCTACAACCACCCTCCAAATTTTGGCTTAGCTTCATTTTGGAGCCTCCCTTCCAACCTTCACAACAACTTGCCTTGCTTCGTCAAGTTCACAGGCTTCAGTGTTTTCCTGCACAAGCCTGTCGATCACAGCTTGATGCACTCCCTTCACAGGCTGATCACTCGGACTTGGTCCAGCTGCAAGCTAACTGACCTTCCCTCCAGAAATTGTGCAATACTAACTGGAAGCCTTCTGGGCTCCAGAATTGTGCAATTCTACAAGTCATCCCTCACAGAGAAAATTGCACAATTTTCCCTAATAGGGCTGCTCAGCCCAGAATTTGCGCAAATTTGGGCAGTAGTCAACTACTCTGCCCAAAAATTGTGCAAATCTCTTGGGAAGCCAACCCAACATCCTAGCTAGAAATGGGTATTTTCTCCCAGCAGTCGAGAAGTCTCTTGCATGTGCAGCTGATTTGACTGGTTCCCTCCGGGACCGAGCAAAAATGACTTGCATGCATGGGCTACTTCTCCCAAGGCAGCATGCAAAGGCATCCCTTGTTTTAGGTGTCTATGTTTAGAAGTTGGAGGTTATATGCAAGGATAATTTCAAAAACCTTCCACCAAGTTTCGCTTTCCCTAGATTTGTTGCATGCACGTCACAACCTCAATGTTATCAAAACTCATCAATCGAATGCTACAGAGCTCATTCCTCACATTAACTTTGTAGCTCTGACATCCCACATCACATCTGGGAGTAGTTGGCAAATTTAGCTCAACTGTTTTTCGGTAAGCCCACTTTCCATGCCTTGTGTTGCATTTCTGTCCCTTTTTATGTTTTCACTTGTGTGAGTTGTTTGCTTGATTTTAGTGAGCGCTTTCTATTATTTACATGTATAATAACTTGTCCTAGCACTGTTTCAGTTTTCGTTGCTATCTCACTATTGTCGCATGCATGAAACTATTTTGCACGAACGGTCGCTCATTTGGAAAATCGCCTCACCCACATGCATGTTGTTCTATTTTATGAATCTGTCATTCTCTGTTTGCATGCATGATCATTCACTTATGCTTACACTCATTATCACCATGCATTCACACTCACATTCACTTTTTAGTCATTCGTCAGCGAGTCTGGCCAACCTTGGCCAAGTCTCTGCCTCACCAGGAAACATTGTGCAATCCTAAGAGCGAAGGCTCTGCCTTCCTCTCCATAAATTCACATTTCTACCCAGGCACTATCCTTCGGGACTATTTTATGCATTTCTGATGGACAACAACTGTTGGCCCAGAAAATTGTGCAATGAAATCACTGAGCCTGTAACCATTACCAACTGAGATTGCGCATTACGCAATTCCAACAGTCAACAGCCAGATTGGACTGTGCATTGAGCATTTCCAGCAGTTAGCTAGTCTCCCAGTAGCCTAGACTGTGGCTTTTGCAGTCTTTGCAGTCAGTCTCCCGACCTCCCAGCCAAAATTGCGCAACCTTCATGATCAGTCACACAGGTATGTTGAAAGTCATTTCTCAAGTTCATTTTGGTTTTCAACTGACAGATTTCTTTCCATGAGTGTTTCCATGTCTCCAGGTATTGCAAGTGTTCATCTACCTCTTAGTAGTGCAGGTATAGTGGTTTCCAAGAGGGCAGAGTCGAAGACACTGTTCAGAGCACACCTGGAGATGCAGTCGATCAAATGTCTATGAGCTTGCCTACTCGCGAAGATATCAAGTTATTCGTAGACAAGAACATCAAGTTAGCACAACGAGAAAAATCATGAAAAACAGTTGAAGGCAACATACCGAACACAACAAATGCATCGAATACAACAAACGCAAAGAATGCAGTGAATGCAAGAGGAAGGTTGTTGAAAACACATAGGTGGAACAAAGTTGCAAGATCAAGCAGATTCACTGATGATGAAAGCAACTTTGGAGACTCAGGCTATGAAGTGACGGCGCGACATGAAGATCGCGCGAAGATAGAGAATGGAACAAAGAAGGAGTTGCATGTGCTGAAGCAACAACTCAAGGAAGAACATGAAGCTGCACAAACAGACAAATGAGTTGCAACAGGAACAATAACAACAGTGGGCGCAACATGCACTTACGGATGAAACTGCACCCGTACAAGTTAAAGATCCATCCCAACAACTAGCATGGAGCAGATATGGTGAGTAGTGTTGTTAATCACATGTAAGGGATTCAGTAGCATGTGGGTCATTGTGCGCACACATGTGATCCAACCCCTTCAGCACACTCACCAAGGCGAAGACAAGAAGCAAGTCCAACTGGAGCTAAACATGTACTTCGGTAAGTTGATCTGCATGACCACCAACACACACTTGAAGATCAGCACGAACAATATGCATCAGTGTGTTTCCAGTTTAGATGCACCCAAGAAGACCATGCGCATGTTAGCAGATGAGTTGGATGAAGGAGGCAAACCAATGCACCGGTTGCAACAGAGTCAAGAGTTTGCTTTAGCAAGACGTCACCATGGGGTGCATCCACTCCATCGTAGATGACCAAGCTTGGCATCAACTCACCACCTTCACCATCACAAGCATGTCAAAGAGTTGGTCTCATCAAAATGGACTAAGTGTTAGTGATGTCTTGCATGGCTTGCTCAAGCCATGTTCTCTCACATGAGTACATGTGGATTATAATGTAACGTCATGTCAAGTGTAAGTCAAGTGTCAATAGTTGGATGTAATAGTCATAGAGTAGGTGATGAGTCATGAGGATAGTTGAGTTGTCACAAAAGGTAATGTCAAGCGTCACCCCACCCTTTACTATAAATAGTCCCTCATAACTCATTGTACAGGATTTTAGCCAGCCAAGCTTCTGATAAGACTATCTTGGAGAGAGCTTGGGTAGTATTGTAACGCACCTTGGCTTCTCCACTACACGGAGCTAGTACATCTCTTTGGAGGAGCAGGAAGATGTCGCTATAACATTCCACCGTTGGGGCTAGTGGCTTTACATGGATGTATTGTATGATTGGAACTTACACTTCTTTATATAATAAGAGACCACTTTTTCATGCATATGTTGTTATTGTAGTTGGACTGTTCGGTTGATGTAGCAATGTATGTTGTTTAACTTACGTAGTTGTCTATGAACTATTTTGTATGCAATTATATGAATCTTTTTGTAGATGTGGTTGGTTTAACCATCACTTTGGATTGTCAGCTGACCTAATTTCTAGCTTGTGATGCATCACCGCTCATGTGTTCCCTTTCCAGCTGAGTACTGTTACAGGTATCCAAGGGGCGCACTCATCTCAATTCCCATGTGTTAGAACCTCTCATACACCTTCCTTGGCTCACTGCAGCGGTCACACCCTTGCTACTGACAGAGTTATCTTACTTGCCTCTATGAGACATCACGATCAAGGCATTGCTCTACGACCCACTGTTGGGACTCCTACACCAAGCACTCTAAGGTCTAATTGGGACTTCTTACCGAGGAGATCCCCTTACTTGTTGGCGTGTCCAACACCGTCAACAAGTACAAATATTCAAATAAAATTTATCTTAGAGAATGATTACGCCCTTTTTCGAGAAGTTGGGGGCTATAAATAATTTATGGATTTAGTTCTATCTAAGTCATTGTAAATCCTTTCTTTACTTACAACATCACCCATAAGTTTTCCTTCTCATACTACAAACAAACATTTCCTTCGATTAAGAGATATGTCATATAATCTACAACACTAGATTATTCATCTTAGATGCTTAATATGGTGTTATCTTAGTTTTGAATGGACATTAATATTATCTTGATCATTTTCCATAAACTTACCTATCATGTACTTAAATGCATAATCTATGTCTCTTTGAAATGTAGCTATGACATTCTTCAACCTAAAGGGAATCCTTGCATATGAGAATGTTTCCCATGGTGTTACAAAAGTGGTATTGTGTCAATCATCTTCAGAAACTAACACCTGATTATATCCTGAGAACGTATCCAACATAGACATTAATGAAAAAATTGAAAACTATTGGAGGATAAATTCCATGTTTGGGAGTGGATAATTATCTTTTATATATGCTTTATTAAGATCTCAATAAATATTTTTAATTTGAACTAAAAATATATTTATATTTCATAAAATTTGTGTTGGGGGGCTGCAATTATACAAACTTTACAAGTATTTCTTGTTGTCCCAAACTAATTAACACCGTAATAGAAACAAACTTCTAAATTGTGATCCAAGACTATGTCCTAGAGTAGGCATGGGGAAGTTACAATGTTCTAAAAATACTAGCTTGTAGATCTCTAAAAAGGACCAACTAAAACCTGACACTTACAAAACATAGTTTGTAGGTAGTCTTAAGAACTGTAGTTAAGATCAGAACCCCATCCACATTAAGGTTTCATTTTTCTAGATGTACCCCCTCATTCACAAGGAGGTTTGCCTTCTTGTTGTTGTGCCTATGGATATGAATAAATGATTTGGAGTGAAATATTCCTAGCATATGATAGATCCTTTTTACAATAGGTTGAATTTTAT
This sequence comes from Pinus taeda, assembly GCA_000404065.3. NCBI lineage: Eukaryota > Viridiplantae > Streptophyta > Pinopsida > Pinales > Pinaceae > Pinus > Pinus taeda. Next base: position 14,263 of record APFE031226919.1, read on the forward strand.
TTCAAATGAAAGAGATCCATTTATGAGGTGGCACAAAATAATGGCAAATTCACCAATGATAATAAGATCCTAAATGTTTCTCTTTTTAGCTATAGAGAGACCTTGTAGAAGTGTGTAGGATTTTGCTTGGTTGTTTGTGGTGATTCCTATACCCCAATATGATGGGTATTCCCATTGATCATTAAGGTGATAGATCACCCCCCCCTCCCACCTCACTACTACCACCCCTAGATTATTTTTAGCCATGTCATCAAACCACAATATATAATACTTTTGTTCAATTGTTCATCCAAAATATTATTAATCAAAAATATTGTAATTGAGGTTTTCAATTAAGAGGGGTTAAAAGAGGCCATTGAATTGGTGTAACTAGTAGTCATGGCTTACAAAAACATGTAGAAGTAAAAAAAGAAAATTCTAAAAAAGTTCATTAAAGATAAACTATTAAATTTTTCATATGTTATGTTTAATTTTTACATATATGTATCTAATTCTAAGGTGAAGATGTTATTGGATTGAGTGACCTCCCTAGGGGTTCATCATGATGCCAGGTAATATAACGAGTTGTGGTTGATTTCCTTTTGAAGTGAGGGGTTGGCGGGGTGAGGGGGCACAATTGAAGTTGGAGCTAATTTGTGCTAGACAATAAGGTAAATGATGGTTTTCTCGACTAACCTATAGGTGGAGAGTCTTGATCACATGATGCTCTCTTAATGGCAGCCTCAACTGTGTTTTGTTACCTTAATACTTCCATAATGATTTCAAGCTTGAAATTGTTGCTTGTTTCTCACTTGTTAAGAGTCTCTTGATGCTAATGCAGGGAGGATGAAAAAGAAAACAAGCCTCCTAATGCTAATGAAGGGAGGATGAAAAAGAAAACAAGCTTCCTAATGCTAATGAAGGGAGGACGAAAAAAAGTGACAACAACTTCAAGTCTCAGGAGGGAGAGGTGGAGTTCAAGGAGTTCAAGGGGTTTCATTAGATTCAGACCAACAAGATTAATTATAGGGTGAGTGAAGTGAAGAATAGGAGGAATAAACCAAATAAGCCAAATGAAATGAGTTGTTGCATTGGGTGTGATTGTGAAAAAAAACCTAGCCGTCTTGATCACGACAATTAGATCCCATAGAGGGAGAGAAAGAATGGGGGGAAATTTCATAGAGAAGTAATGAAAGCAAGGCCAAATAGGGAAATGGAGGGTTTCTAGGCCAAGTTCCACCAAGGCTCTTGTTTTAATAACCAACTTATATGCTATAGATGGTTTTGCCTAAAAAAATATGAAGTGTAAGATTATCCCAACATTAGTCCTTGGAATCTCTTCAAAGCATTCATTATATGTAATGTGGTTGAGTTGGGATGTTTAACAAGTAATTGTCTATATTCTCCTCACTATTCTTGCAATGTGAGAGGTGATTGTGTTATAAAGCTCTATTCGCTGAAATGATTCTAAGTTGGATGTTACAAAGTGGGTATCATGGAATTGACTAATCGTACTAATGATTTTTTATGTAAATAAACCCACATTTGCACATGGAGACCTTATTAACTTTTTTGTCAACAACTGCATTAAGTTCTTGAAGTAGATGGTACCACTCCAATGCTTTAAGTTTTCTATAAATGCATTAGATCCCAACAAAGATAATTGAGAGATAGATGTTTGAAGAAGAATGCTTTGAAAACATGTATTTGATAATCAATCTAGAGTCTCCACTCACTTTAAAATTCTTTATTTGAGGGCTACATGCAAGATTTGGGCCTTGAAGAAGTGCATAAGTTTCCATGTTGTTGTTAGAAAATGTTCCAAGGTTCCATTCATAGGTTGATACGATTGTGACCCTAGGGCATAAAACTTCCCCTTTTGCATCAAACTCCCTAAAGTAAATTTATTTAAGAAGTCATTTTTTTTGTAAAAGAAAATTATGGGTGATATTAAAATCTAAATAATATATATTTATGTATGTTTTAATATTTCTGTTATATAGGTATACATTTATTTTATGTATAACATTATTGAATTTTGAGAAAGATTAAAAATAATTGGGTACAAACCTTTATATATTTAAATAAATTAAAATTAAAATAGACTTATAATTGTGTTTTCTATAAATAATAATAATAATAATAACAATAACAATGTATTTTTAAGGTCATGGTCAAGCTAGACACCAAATTGGTGTATCACTACCACCTTATTTTTGGGACAAGGGACCCTTTGCATTTGGTGATTTAATTGTTAAAGTCTATAGAGGTGTACATAATGTAACCCCCCTCTGGATTAGAATCATGATCTCTTAGGAGGAAACACATGCCCTTAATTAAGCCCACTCAAGTTGTAGAATAATTGGTGATAAGGTGCTTTAATAGTTAGTGATTGTGTAACTATCATGTGTTTTGGAGATTGCACATCTTGGGTGTGCATGTTCTCATCTCATTATGAACAGGGAATACATGTTGAATGGTTATTTTGGTGATTATTAACCATCATTGTTGTATGAGTGAGTTGCATATGCTGCTAGCAAGTTATTTTTGTGATTATTGACCGTCATTGTTGTATGAGCAAGTTGCATATGCTGCTAGCAAGGTTGCATAGGACTTAGAAGTTGATTATGATGGATTCATGTTATGTTCCTATTGCTATGATCGATGTTTTTGGTTGTTTCCATGCCATGCAAAACTTAGGGTTTGAATCTTGATTTGGGGACTATTGCTACAAGTGTTTGGAACTATCATTTTTTTGATGATTGCATTCTTAGTGATGTTGAGGAGTAGTGTTGTGCATGTTAACATGCTTCCCAAAGTTAGGGTACATAAGAGAGTACAACTAGGGTTTGCGTTGCAAACTATTGGCTAAAGTGTTGATGGTCATGAGGAT
>APFE031226919.1:22457-51045 GCA_000404065.3 Pinus taeda
AGTAAAGACTAATTCTATTAAAAAAGATAAGAGTATAGTACAATCATGCTTGCATGCAAGCAAAGAAGAAAAGCAAGGGGCCCAAAGAGATAGGCAACACCTTGCTTTTTGGCAAAGAACCAGGAGAGGGCTAAAGAGAACATGGAATAACAAAGAACCGGATCTAAGCAGATAGAACTACCCTGAGGGGGCAGTTACTATCACACGGCTTTTTTTCCCTTTTTTCTTGCTTACTTTGACCCAATCAGTGGAATTTGGCTGAGCTGAAACAAGTTGAAGACTAATTTGCCCTGGCCGCGGAGAATCCTTCTCAGAATCTGAGGAGGAAGTAAAGTGAGAACGTTTCTGGGATATCTGAGAGACGGAGGGGATTGCTGGATCATCCAAGGGAGCATCCGCTGGCATCTCAGCGTTCTGACCATCTGTAGCTATTTCCTCCTCATCTGAACTGGCAGAATCTGAATCCTCCAAAGGTTGGGGAGGCACACAAGGGTTCCAACTTTTGGACTTGTGCTTGCGCTTTGGAGTCTTCTTTTTGTCGAGATCTTGGGGACAGGAACTCTGGAGATGTCCTGTTTGATGAAAATGGCGGCAATGGAAAGCAGTGTTCTCGTAATCCAAGGTTTGAGTCCAATGGAGATCTCCATACTTGAGATTAATCTGATCCGACAATCCTTTGCTTATATCTATTTCTGCACAGATTCTACCAAATGTGTAGAGCCCATTTTCCTTTCGAGAAGAATCTACAGCCAGGTAACGTCCTAGAGTTTCTGCAATTGCTATGAAGACCGAAACATGCCATAGATGCGCCGGAAGGTTCGGGAGCCTGACCCAAATGGGAGTTTTGGTGATAACAGCTGTAGAAGGGTCGAAGTCTGGAAACCAAGGAGTAAGAAAAAGCCCCGCTGAGCCCCAAAACCAAGGGCCTCCCGTTAAGGCTTTCTGATAATCTTCATTGCGGTCAAAAACCACAATGAAGAATCCTTTTGAACATAGGTGTATCTTGGTTTTTTTAGTCCAGTTGGTATGAATCCATTGGTATAGATCTGATGTGCGAGGCCATAGCCCATTAAATCTGCATACAAGAGCGGCTTCTGCATAAAGTTGATAGCGGTCATCAATCCCAAGATGGGAGAGATTTATGGAAGGAATGACCTCTGATTTGTCTACCAGAAAAGGCTTTGGAGCCTCAAATGGATGGCCTGCTGAAGAAGAAGGCTGTGAATGGGCAGACTCTTTGCGAACAACATCTTTAAAAGAGAAAGAAGGGGCAGAGGAGGGTTGCCTGAAGGAACCCCCTCTCAAACGAAAAGTGGCTACAATAGAGGCATCCCTCTGAATGCAGTAAAAAGAGAGAGGAAGGGTAGTCATAAGATGCTTACCCTTGTAGACCAGTCTGAGGCAAGATGAGGGGATCCGTAGCCGGCCTTCAAGATTTTGCAAAAGGTCCTGCACAAGATCTGTTGCGCGTGCCCATAACATTGATGTTTTGCCCGAAAGGTTGACTTGGATCTAGAAAACGGATGAATCTTCATGCAGATCTAGGTCAGATCTGGCTCCAGCCTTCATGGAAGCATCAACCTGGGGCGCTTTCCGCGCCGTGGATGCGCTCAAGGCGATCCTGTGTTCAATAGCCGCAACGATATTGGCAGTGGGAGCATTGCAGTAGCCATCGACAGACCCCTGCTCCACCACGAACTGGTCCTTTTTCCTCCGCCAGGCTTCGTGGACAGGCCAGCAGCTACGATCCGTGGCATTTTTGCAGTAGTCATCGACAGACCCCTGCTCCACCATGAACTGGTCCTTTTTCCTCCGCCAGGCTTCCTCGCGGGACAACTCGCTGGACCAGGAGCGTTGTTTCCTCTTCTCCTCCACAATATCCGATCAGCGGACGCCGAAGAACCAAGTAGGGCGGGAGCTTCAAGCGACATGCCCATAGTGTTTTGAACCTCGAAGCAGTTAAGAGCTGAGCCTAGGGTTTTGCAGGAGCGCTCCGCAGTTTTTTTGATGCTAGGCCTCTTAGATACTTCATCTAACTTCCTTACCTTGTTACCTTCCTCTAGTTGAGCTTTTAGTTTAGTAGCTTCTTCTTTGAAGGCACATTCCATTTTGTTCAATAGATCTTATTGGTCTCTAATTTTGTCTGTAAGCCTTTTAAATTTCTTTCTCACCCATAAGAGCAAATTCAGTTGTTTCGCTATCACTTTCATCGTCTTCAAATGGATAAATAGATGTATCACCAGAGGATAAAAAATTCATACCTAATAGTTCTTTTGCTTGTTCATCTTCATTCTGAAGTGATTCTGAATCTGAAGTGCTTCTTCCACATATTCCCCAATCGATGCTCCCACTGTCATAGGTTTTCTGAGATGTCTTTTTCTTCTTAGGTGCTTTCTTCTTAAGCTTCTTTCCTATTGTTCTACGGATCTCCTTCAAGCAATCAAGCTTCTACCAAAGGACCTGCTCTGATACCAATTGTTGGAAATAATACTGAAAGGGGGGGGGGTGAATCAGTATTATCAAATCAGTATTTCCATGTTCAGAATCATATACGCTACTTCAGTTAAGGAAAACCGCGTGTATACACAACTGTGATTAATGCAACCAACGTATATATAGTAAACTTAAGATTCAGTTAGTTGATCCTTTAATGAGTGCACCGGAACATTATTAACCATATGAACAATAAACAAAAGTAGTAAAACAAAACAGATCATCACACATAAGAAGCACACATGAACACCATGACGTAAGGTGGAAACCCAGTGTGGGTGAAAACCACCTGCTGCAATTTGTCTCTATCTTCTTTTGATTAGAAACTTCTTTTTACAATAATTCTATACTAGTGCAATCCTTTACCAGTACGCAGGCTACAACCTGTAGAGGGCTACAACCCTCTCTCATTTTCCAGACACTCCTGGAAGGGAGCTACAACCCCCAAAGCTCTTGCACTAGCCGATCCATTTACTAGTACGTAGGTGCAGGCCTACTGAAATGCTCCAACCATTACTTGTTCTCCAGCTGCTACTGGAAGGGAGCTACCACCCCCTTTGCTCTTGTACTAGCTGATGTACTAGTACGTAGGTGCCGGCCTACAATCTTCTCTCATCCTCCAGGGACCACATTTCATACATTTTCAGACTAGATACTCCTGAAGCACAACACTATAATCTGAAAGGCCACGTTTCATCCAATTTTCATACTGGACCCATCAATATCATTGAAGCACACAATCAACTAACATTAGCATCATCAATCTTTAAATCATTTCCATACTGAATCACTGAAACCCTGTCAGCAACACAGTCACCAGAACATATAACAGACAACTGAATTATGCAACAATAACCAGATCCAACTACAACTTCAAATATCATAATGTATACACTACTATGGCGAACCAAACCTGTGTACATACGCTCTTTCACCAAATCCAACCAGCGGACATATCTATAAATATTGCAGCTATTTCAAACTTAAGTTATACCCAGTTCAGAACATTACATGCGTCAGTATACAGATCTAAAATAAGCATAATCAACCATATAGAAATAACTCATTTCAAATCATTTGATCCCGATCTATCCTTAGATCTTGTTCTCCATCAACCGTTGTGATTCCTCCTTAGCTTAGATCAAGCAATGCATCATGAACCCATAACTTGCATACTGGATCTCATACTTCATCAGATATTCAAGAATTTCTCAATGCCTTTGCCTAATGATCTTCTTCTCCTTTTATAGTCTTAGGCCTTACTCAATACCATGGTCCAAAACCATTGAGAACCAATACTAGGGACCCAATACCTCGGTTCAACACTTTGGATGCAATACCAAGGACCAAAAGCATAGGTCTAAATACTACGGACCCAAAACTAAGCTTTCCCACATGTACACGCTTTGCCGTGCATGAAAGTGCATGCATACGCATATGCGACTTTTGATCAGCAATACCGCGTGTATACGTGTCTTTGTATATAGAGAACCTACGTATACAACCTGAGTGTATACCCTACTTGGTATATAGCGAACTTGCGTATATACGTGACTTGGTACATAGTGAACCTGCGTATAACCTGCCTATGTACACGACTTGGTATATAGTGAACCTGCATATATACTCATCTTTTTTCATTCTTTGTAGTCTGATCATCAATTCTTTGCTACTGACCTGTTGCACTATAATCTCTCATCTTGTGAGTTGCCATCAAGGACAACACTTGTCTCATAATGCCAACAATCTCCCCCTTTGGACTTGATGGCAAAGCTAGCTTCTCACACTAAGATTTGTCATTTGATTCCTTTGAGTTGTCTTGCACCCCACGTATTCTGTCACATCTGATATCTCTTCTGTAGATTTATATGTAAGAATGTTGTTCTTCTACGAGTGGGTTTCCATCAAGTACAACACATGCATCATAATGCCAACAGTTACTACTAGATCTCTTTATGGTTGAGAAGTATGTTAACCAATCCTATTGCTATTGATAAATATTATTCTTTGAAGTATTGCTGCTCCAAGTTGAATATTGTTTGTGGCTTGGTTTTTGGCATTATTAGTGTTGTTGCTACTACAAAATTTTTCAACTTGCAAAGAGGTTTTTATGATCTATATTTTGCTTCATGATCACCAAACATTATCATGAATTAGCATTGTTGAAATCTTGGGTTATGGCGAAGGTATTGAATATTTTCACCTGTATTTTCATTGTTGATGTTGTTTAATTATTGTGGCATGTATTGTAGTGGTTTTTGACATGTATAGATACTTGGATGAAGGATCCTGTCATGTACAATATTTTCATATCATTTGTGGTCCTGGTGTCTAGTATGCTCATGGATGTTTCAAGTATCGTACACATTCAATGTGTGAGGGGTTGCCTCTCCAAGACAAAATATAGTGTGATGAAATGGGAAAAGCGTTGGAGTTTTGAAAGTAAATCGAACTTGACCTCTAGTAATAGGTGTGAATTCATTAATCGTCGAATTACTAGCCTGCGTGGTTGATCTGGTCTCCATAACTGAATGATAGTGGAGCACATGAGTTAATGATGTTTTGGAACATCCTTATATATATGGAAAATGTGAAAATTCGGTGACTTGAATCCCTACCCCAACAACTGATTACATTTCTCCTACTTTTTAATTTCTAAATCAAATTATTTACAGTGTTACATCGTAAACATTGAAATAAAATCTATTGTAGCCTTCACAACATAAAATACTGAGAAAACAAAATACTGCACAGGAGAGAAATAAACACACACATAAATACACCATTGTTTTTGGACAAACGTCCCCGGAAAAAGCCAATGTGGGAAAACTAGTGCAACAACTGAGGGTTTTAATTATTATGCATTAGTTTATGGGTACAAATCTTTAGATTCCCAAACTGGCAATCTAATACAGAGAAAAAAATTGGCAAAGAGGTAGTGAGAAAATATCTCACATTGTCACAGGAGATCCGACACTGATTCAGGCCCTAGATGAGCTTCCCTACACTATCTCTGTGTAGTCTCTATGTGGGCTCATGCAGTCACTACGTCACAACTCAAGAACTATGTCACCCTTCTTTTTGATCATTTTGCTGACTGGAAATCGACTCTCTAGCTCTCTGGTCACACCCTGACTTCTGACACTAGATCTCGACTGCTCCCAACAAAATTACAGACTCCCTCTTAAGCACTACATTGTCGCTTCATGGAACTGTGCTGCCTCTCTAAACCACTCATTTCCTTCTCTGCCTTGCACTCTCTAGAACTAGAAAAACCCCCTTCATTCTACTATCCTCGCCCCTCATTGCAAGAAGATCACTCGATATCTCTCTAGCAACTCAGCACTACTACTCTTCAGAAATTCGATCTCTAAATCTCACTATCTTGGTGTGTTATCCAAGTTCCCATCAAGAGCCTTCTTATAATCTCTTGTTGGATAAAAAATGACCAAGATTAAAACATAATCAAAGGCTAAGATTAACTAGATTTTGATCCTTGTCTTTATCTAGAAGATTCGCACCAGATTTAATTAATACCCTTTAATTAATCACATTTCCTAAGTTTAGACTTAGGAATACATTAAAAATGATTAATTATTTTAATTAAACCATCTCTAGATGGATTTTTCCCAAATGACTTCCAGGTTTTGGAGAATACATGTGTCTTAGCACCTCTTCAAAATCTCGAGGCTAGAGCACATCCGATGCTACATAAATCAACACTCCCTCTTATGGAGGAATGTGCTCTAGTGATGCAACCCACTAAAGCATAACTTTGTCTCTGCACCATCTCCTACTGCGCTGTTGATGTCTAGCTCTACTTCGCATCAACGACTCTGTAAATCTGATTGTTGCATCCGTGTTATTGCTGGCCCTACTGAACTACTGCAAACATTGCATCTGCACTGCAACCTTCTCCAATTACTGTTGCGGCAACTGCTACGAATAAACATCCAAAATACTGAACCAAAAGTGGTCAATATGATGAATTTGTCACCTGAGTCCTGACTGCTGCTAGACGCTGCACTATCACTGAAGCCTCTACACTACTATTGACTCTGCATTGTGCCAACTACACTCCTGCCAACTCTGCTCTGTGCTGCTTAGCCTCTGACCTACTACTAGCGACTACATCTGTCACTCTGGCACCTGACTGCACCAACTATCATTGATCCATCCTGCTACTACATGCTATGGGTTTTCGTATCAAGATATTGATTCATGAGGTGGACCCCCTAAAAAATCCCGCCCATCCTATAACTCTCTAGGGCTACAACTCCAAATCACCCCACCTCACTCCTGGAGGTAACTTGGTGATCATGGAAAAATCTTCCTCCAATCTAGAGGACAACTTGTTGATCTCAGCGGATGCAACCTATTGATATTTCTTCTCCTCTTTTTCCTTCTTTCTAAGAGGACATTGAGTGTTGTAGTGGCCAAGCTCACCACACCTGAAGCACTTGATTTTTGAAACGTCCTTCTTCCTCCTGCGTTGTTCCTGTTGCCTTTGTGATGCAAGGGCCACATTCTCCTCTTCCTTAACTTGCTTCATCCCACCGTTTTTGTTATCATCATTGATTGTTCTCTTCACCAGATATCACCGCATCTCCTCTTTTTGTAAATCAACCCACATACATTCCTAGTCTAGCAGTTTTTCTTTGCCTAGGATACTCTAGACAAAAACTTGCCATTCTTCAGAAACGTTGTTAAGAGCTAATCGTACAAACTCTATATTTTAGGGCATTAACCCTACTGAAGCCAACTTGTCCTGGGCATCCTGAAGCCTAGTAAGGAAGGGGTCTATATGCTCCCCTTCCAAAATCCTCATGCATCTCAACTTCTCCTCAAGATACATCTTCCACTGCTCGGAAGACCCTTCGTACAACGTAGCTAGTGCTTCCCACATCTGTCAGGCAATATCTTTTCCAACTATGTGAGATACCACGTGATCTCGAACCCCATCGAGAATCAACCTATTAGCTTTCACCATCTCCTTCTTGTATTTATTAAACGGATCTGCATCTACGGGTACAACTACCACACTATCGATATAAGTTTTGAGATCATGCTCATCTAGAAGGCAGGAAATTCTAACATTCCATATCACATAGTTGGAGGCTCCATCCAAACGATCTTGATATCTCAACCCAATTTATGTCATGTCTCTCAAAATGTTGAGTTCCTCCTCTTCTCCTCTGTGTAGTTGCTGCCCAACTATTCACACTCCCTTTTGGAGTGAGAAACTCTACACACAACTATTGCTGCTCTGCTAGGAAAATTTGAACTTCTTTTCTAGAAGTCCCATAAGGAAAGAATTCCCTTAGCGTGTGCTCTTCCTTCCTCTTGATGCTATTTTCACTAGCAAACTACTGCAAAATTTGCGTCACAGTAGAAGATCTGCTCTGTAAGGAAACTGCTGCTACTCCCTCTACCTTTGGTATTCTTCAATCTAGAAATTTTTATTCTTTGTCGACTAACTCAGAGAAGTAAATTTTTCACAAAAAACTGACCCTCCTGGCCAAGGAAATGCGTTTCCCCTGGGGTTTTGAATTATTGCTTACATAGAAATTTGAACCTCCTTCTTCCTTTTTGCTCTAAGCTCTCTGGCTTATGAAATTTGCTTTGATTCCATGTGAAATTTCGGTGACCTGAATCCCTACTGCAACAACTGATTAAATTTATCTTACTTGTTAATTTATAAATAAATTTATTTGCAGTGTTACACAGTAAACATTGAAAGGAAATCTACTGAAGCCTTAATAATATAAAATATTGCGGAAACAAAATACTGCGGAGGAGAAAAATAAACACACACATAAATACACCATTCTTTTTGGACAAACGTCCCTAGAAAAACCTAATGTGGAAAAACCAGTGCAACAACTGAGGGTTTTAATTATTATGTAGTAATTTCTGAGTACAAATATTTAGATTCCCAAACTGAAATCTGATATAGATAATAAACTAGCAAAGAGGTAGTGAGAAAATATCTCACAGTGTCACTGGAAATATAACATTGATCTGGGCTCTGAATGAGATGCCCTACGCTATCTCTGCGTAGTCTTTGTGTGGGCTCACATAGTCACTACATTACAACTCAAGGAATTGTGTCACCCTTCTTATTGATCGCTTGCTGATTGGAACTCAATTCTCTGGCTCTCCAGTCTCACACCCCAACTTTTGACACTAGATCTCAACTGCTCCCAGTAAAATTACGAACTCCCTCTAAAGCACTGCGCTGCCTCTCTGAACCTCTCGTTGCCTTCTCTTCCTTGCACTCTCAAGAACTGGAAAAATCCCCTTTGGTCTACTATCATTGCCGCTCACTGCAAGAAGATCACTTGATTTCTCTTTGGCCACTCAGTGCTACTACTCTTGAGAAATTGATCTCTAGATTTCGCTATCTCGATGTGTTCTCCAAGTGCCCATAAAGCTCCTTCTTATAATCTTTTGTTGGAGCACCAACGACCAATATTAAAACATAATCAAAGGCTATTATTAATTGGGAGTTGATCCTCATCTTTATCTAGAAGATTTGCATGAGATTTAATTAACACCCTTTAAATAATCACATTTGCTAAGGTTAGACTTAGGAATACATTAAAAATGATTAATTATTTTAATTAAACCATCTTTAGGTGGAATTTTCCCAAACGATTTCTGGGTTTTTGGAGAATACATGTGTCTTAGCCTCTCTACAATATCTCAAGGCTATAGCACATACAATGCTACAAAAATCAATGGAAAATCTCATAAGTAGTTGTTGGAACATCCTTTTTATAAAGAATGGATCGATTCCCATGGTTCAATGGAGTGCGAGTTGAGCATTTCAAATTGTGATAATTGCTGGATCATCCTTTTATAATGTGTGGAAAATCATTTTCGTATATCATTGAAGTCATTGGGAACATCCTTTTACAATGTGTGGAAAATTGGTTTGGTAAATTTGTGGAAAATTGATTTGGTAAATCATAGAAGTGGTTGGGAATTTCCTTTTTATAATGATGTTGTAGAGATAGACCAAGTAATGCTTAATTGAAGGAGAATGTGTTGGTTTGTTGGTAGAAATTGCATACCATGTGCACTGTGTAAGTGATAGGTCTGACAATGGTCTAACAACATAAATTTCTATGGATAAGAGTAACTATGACTGACTCTATTTTGTTGTTTCCAGACTCTCGATGAGATTTGTAATGTTATATTTAGTGAGATGACATTGATTGTGATGCAGCGATTTAGTGAAGTCTTGATACATGACCATTACTTTAATGTGTGTTTGGGATGGTTGTAAGGTAACATATTCCACACAATCTTATATTATCATGGTTTCAATATATGAATGGGAGCATAGTACTGTTGTTATGTAGCATGTGAGGACATATTGTTTATATGAGTAGAGATTGTTTGTATAGTTGGACAATTGAAGATCTAGTGAGATTGTTGTTGGTGTGGATTAGAGATATGTTGAGCATAGTTTTGTATTGAGAGGGTTTGAGTTAGCTAATTTGATGAGTAGTGAGAGGTTGCATGAATCAAATTATTGAGTCAGATGTTGATGATGTATTATATATATGATGCAAAGTGTGAATGAAAATGTTGGTGTTGCTTTATGGTTAGGGGTCCAGTTTAAAAATTATGAAACGCGGCCGTAGAAGAATAGGAGGTTATGGCCTCTGAGAAAATAGTGTAGAACATAAAGAAAATATCTAGGAACAAAATTAGTGGAAATGTCACCAACTTTGTAAATAATAGGGAAAATTCCCTATAGGGATTGTCCAATGTGCATACCTCAATTTTGTCGGTGTCAAGCAATTCTTTGGTAGGATATTTTAAGAACTTATTAAGAACAAATTTTCCTCCATTGTGGTTAGTGAGGAATGTTTCAACATCTACAATCTTAAAACTCAATTGGCCTTTGGAATTTGAAGTATCTTTTTGAATAAACTATGAGTTAGTAGAATGTGGGTCTTGCTAACTTCTTTGAATTGTATGTCTCTTTCTATTATCAAATCTATTAGTGCACTAGAAAATGAACTAAAAAAAATCAAAGACTTTAGGCATGCATCCAATATGTACAATACTTAAAGTGCAATCCTTATTGTTACTCTTTTCTTCTAGGTTAAGACCTGAATAAGACTAGTAAGCAATAGACCATTGGAACTCATGATATTGTTGTTGAAGTGTATTAAAAATATCTCCATAGAAAGCTTCTCTTGTTTTGTTTGACATCTTCCTTAAATAATTATCAATGTTAAATAGGTGAACAAACTAAAATATAGTTAATTGAAAACATTGGCAAAGTTAAGTGTCTTACTAACTTATTTTATGTGAATATGTGCATGAAAAGGTGGTCCATAAATAAAAATGATTGATTTAGGTCGAAGGGAGAGATGAATCACAATGGAAAGAATGCCTCATTCATTACAAAAGGAAGCTTTGGTTATGCAAAGTATGCACTGGCTAGGATAATTTAATGTGTTTTGAAAAAGGCTTTGAAAATATAATGATTGTAGGATGCGGGATGTGGGATGTGAGTATGGGATAGTGTCAAGGAAGACTTCACACATTTACATGCAAGAGGAGTGGTTAAGTATGGAATTGACCAAGTAGGGAGATTTGTGGGTTGTTTTAAGTCATGTAGGCTTTAGAATGCAAGGATATAACTAGAAAAAAAGGGTTTCCACTAACCCCACATGGAAGCATAAACAACTAAGCATGAGAAAGGGTAGAATTTGTAGGCTACAACAAAGTGGGTGAAAAATAATGAATGTGGGATGTAGATACAAGATGAATTTGGGTAAAAGAGAGCCTACAACCCACATAAGAAAAAATGTCTATATGTTGATGTTTCAAGTTGTGAACTATGCAATAAGCGACTAGGTAAAATGGTTTCCCGCAACCCGCATATGCAAAAAATAAATGTGTGTTAAAAAAAAAAGGAAAACTACTAGTTATAGTATAAAGTTAGTAAATATATGACACTATTGACAATGAATATTTGTCAACATATAGCTCCCATTGCGGGATAGTGATCCCCTATGGCTCCTTGAGAATCCAGAAGGTCGTATTCATGGGAAAATGGAACAAAATAAGAAATGATTATGGATTTTAGGGACATGAGAAAATATATGTATAGAAACAAGAGGAAGTAATATACAAGTGGGGATGATGAATTCTTATAAAAAGAAATGTTTGAGATGTCTCCCATTTACATGCAAATTTTGAATAGTACCATTCATATCTTGAAGGGGATAAGAGTTGAATCCATAAACTTTCCCTATTAGATATGTTCTGATCCAAAGAGCTTCAAATTTTTCAAGGGGTGGATTTTGGTTTATTGCAAAATAAAACTAGTTGATCTTTGCGAAAATGCTTTAAAGTGGATCTTTGACCAAAGTATTTATTAATTATTTGTTTCCTCTTTTTTCTATTTTCCATTTTTTGTATGTGTTGTTATTCTAATTAAAGGAGTTGATACTCCGTTGTCTAGAGTGAAGTAACCCATTCTTAATCTTCACTTCTAGTAGCAATTGAAAAAGAATTCAATTATAATGTATTAACAGTCTTGGATCCTTTCCATATACTAGTATTCAGGGTGATTGTTCTATTATTCATTCAGGAGTAATCTTATTTTCCCAATGAGAATCCAACAATTTCATATGTAATTCCTCTAATTTGTGTGAATTGTTTTCTTCAAAATTAGAATCAAAGATTTGTTGGTTGATTCAGCTAAATTGTTTTGTTGTGGGAACTAATTATATGATTTCCCCATCAATATACGATAGTCTCCATGAAACTTTATAAATTTTGATCCAACAAAATTAGAATGATTATCAGTTATGAATTTCTATGATATATTGAATTGAGACAAGATATTTTCTTTTAAAAATAGTATTAATTGTTCTAAATTGGCAGCCTTTAGTACTATTCCTTCACGCCATTTTGTGAAATAAGACATAACAATCAAGATATATGAATTAACTTTATATGATTTTGGATTTATTGAATCAATCAAATCCAATCCCCATGATGAAAATGGAATTTTTGTTGAAATAAGTTTCAATGGAATAGCTCTTCTCTTCATTTATCCTAAGAATTTCTAGCACACAACACATTTTGTGATTCCCATAAGCATCTTATAATATAGGCCAATAATAACTAGTTTTGATAATCCTATGGACAGTTATTAGAGGAGAAAATTGTCTGCCACAAACTCCCTCATGGAATATGTAAAAAAAAAAATAGATATTGGAGGATTCAAACATCTTAGCAACATAACATTGAAATTTCCTTTAAATGGAACTCTAAAGATCAAGATATAGTTATCGATTTCCATTTTCAATTCCCTTCTTTCTTTTAAAGTCATTCAATTGGAAATTGTACAATTTTAAAATAAAATACAATATCCTTATACTAGTCACACCTTGAAATGGTAGGATCTTCTTTAGCATCTATAGGAGAAATATTTATGACTTCAATATCCATAACAAATTTACACATTCCTCATCCTTTTACTACATTCAAGGGTTTTATTTCAATATAATACTCTTGTAATTTTGGAAACTAGTTTTCTTATCTCCCCTCTCTAAATCACTTATTAAGCATGGAATTGAAAGGAGGAAGTTGTACATCACCAATAATATGTGCTAAGATGATGTAGGCTCTAAAGTGAGAAACAAATTTTAATGATGCAAAGGCCTATTTTTCTAGATCTAATCATGCAATAATTTACTCATGAATGAAATACGAAGTTCTTCTCCTCTCTTATTATTTTAAGTATAGAGGCAATAGTTTCTTCTAAAAAAAGGGAGTAGGGTGTAAAATGTCATAAAAAATATAGACTTTCTAGTACTAGGGTTGTTTTTATTGCTTATTTGATATTTCTAAAATCCATTTTTGTTTTTTGTGTCCATTAAAAGAATATTCAATATTTCTTTAGCAACTTATTAATGGGATTTACTATTAAGGCATAGTGTAGTATTGTTGTAGTGGCTACAACCACCCTCCAAATTTTGCCTTAGCTTCATTTTGGAGTCTCCCTTCCAACCTTCACAATAGTTGCCTTGCTTCTTCAGGTTCACAAGCTTCATTGTTTTTCTTGCACAATGACAACCTGTCAATCACAGCCTGATGCACTCCCCTCACAGGCTGATCACCTGGACTTGGTCCAGATGTAGGTTAACCAACCTTCCCTCCAGAAATTACGCAATCCTAACTGTTGTCCTGCTGGGCTCCAGAATTGCACAATCCTGCCAGTTAACCCTCACAGAGAAAATTGCACAATTTTCCCCAGCAGGGCTCCTCAGCCTAGAATTTATGCAAATCTGGGTAGTAGTTAGCTACTCTACCTAGAAATTGCACAAATCTCTTGGGCAGCCAGCCCTACATCCCATCCAGAAATGCGCATTTTCTCCTAGTAGTCGAGCAGTCTCTTGCATGTGCAGCTAAGTTGACTAGTTCCCTCCGGGACCGAGCAAAACTGATTTGCATGCATGGGATGCTTCTCCTAAGGAGGCATGCAAAGGCATCTCTTGTTTTAGGGGTCTACGTTTAGCAGTTGGAGGTTACATGCAAGGATCATTTCAGAAACCTCCCACCAAGTGTCTCTTTCCCTAGATTTGTGGCATGCGCATCACAACCTTGATGTTATCAAAACTCATCAACTGGACACTACAGAGCTCATTCCTCACATCAACCTTGTAGCTCTGACATCCCACATCACATCTAGGAGCAGTTGGCACATTCATCTCAGTTGTTTTGGGGTAAGTCCACTTTCCATGCCATGTGTTGCATTTCTATCGCTTTTTGTGTTTTCGCTTGTGTGAGTACTATTTTCTTCATTTCAGTGAGCGATTATTGTCGTTTACATGTATACTAGCTTGTCTTAGCATTGTTTCAGTTTTCATTCCTATCTCACTGTTGTCACATGCATGAAACTGTTTTGCATGAACGATCGCTGATTCGGTGACTCGCCTCACCCACATGCATGTTGTTCCATTTTCTGAATTTGTCATTTGTCGTTTATATGCATGATCATTCAATTATGCTTACACTCAGTATCAACATGCATTCGCACTCACATTCACTTTCAGTCACCTGTCGGTGAGTCTGGCCAACCTTGGCCTGGACTCTGCCTCAACATACAACATTGCGCAATATTGAGAGGGAAGGCTCTGCCTTCCTCTCCAAAAATGCACATTTCTTCCCAAGCACTATCCTCCAAGACTGTTTTGCACATTTCTGAGGGATAGTGACTGCTGGCCCAGAAAATTGTGAAATGTTGTCACTAAGCTTGCAACCATTGCCAACTGAGATTACGCATTGCACAATTCCAACAACCAACAGCTAGATTGGACTATGCATTACATAGTTCCAATAGTCAGCCATTCTCCTAGCAACCCAGACTGTGCCTTTCGCAGTCTTGGTAGTCAGTCTCTCGATCTCCAAGCCGAAATTGTGGAACCTTCATGATCAGTTACACAAGTATGTTGAAAGTCAGTTCTCATATTCATTTTGTTTTTCAACTGACAGATTTCTTGCCATGAGTGTTGCCATGTCTCCAGGTATTGCAGGTGTTCATCTGCCTCTCAATAGTGAAGGTACAATGGTTTCCAAGAGGGCAGAGTTGAAGACACCGTTCAGAGCACACCTGGAGATGCAGTCGATCAAATGTCTATGAGCTTACCTTCTCGCAAAGATATCAAGTTGTTCATAGACAAGAACATCAAGCTATCATAACGAGCAACATCATGAACAAAAAATGAAGGCAACATACCGAACACAACGAATGCATCGAATACAACGAACGAAGCGAATGCAAGAGGAAGGTTGTTGACAACATAGAGGCAAAACAAAGTTGCAAGATCAAGCAGATCCACTGATGATGAAAGCACCTTTGGAGACTCAAGCTATGAAGTGACAACGTGACATGAAGATTGTACGAAGATAGAGAATGGAACAAAGAAGGATTTGCATGTGCTAAAGAAGAAACTCAAGGAATAGCATGAAGTTTTACAGATAAACGAATGAGTTACAGCAGGAACAAGAACAACATTGGGCGCAACATGCATTCACAGATGAAACTGTGCCTGCACAAGTTAAAGATCTATCCCAACAGCTAGCACGAAGAAGACATGGTGAGCAGTGTTGGTGATCACATGCAAGGGATTCAGAAGCATGCATGTCATTGTTCACACACATATGATCCAACCCCTTCAGCACACTCACTATGGCGAAGAAAAGAAACAAGTCCAATTGGAGCTGAACATGTACTTCAGCAAGTTGATGTGCATGACCACCAACACACACTTGAAGATCATCACAGACACTATGCATCAGTGTGTTGCCGGTTTAGTTGTACCGAGGAAGACCATGCACATGTTAGTAGATTAGTTGGATGAAGGAGCCGAACCAATGCATCGGTTGCAATAGAGGCAAGAGTTTGCTTCAGAAAGATGTCACCATGGGGTGCATCCACTCCATCACAGACAACCAAGCTTGGCATCACCTCACCACCTTCACCATCACAAGCATGTCAAAGAGTTGGTCTCATCACAATGGAATAAGAGTCAGTGATGTCTTGCATGTTTTGCTCAAGCCATGTTGTCTCACATGAGTGCATGTGCATTGTAATGTAATGCCATGTCAAGTGTAAGTCAAATGTCAATAGTTGGATGTAACAGTCATAGAGTAGGTGAAGAGTCATGAGGGTAGTTGAGCTATCAAAAAGTGGAATGTCAAGGGTCACCCCACCCTTTTCTATAAATAGTGTCTCATAACTCATTGTATAGGCTTTTGGTCAGCCAAGCTTTTCGAAAAGACTATCTTGGAGAGAGCTTGGACAATATTGTAACACACCTTGGCTTCTCCACTGCATGGAGCTAGTACATCTCTTTGGAGGAGCAGGTGAATGTGGCTATAATGTTACACTATTAGGGCTAACAGGTTTACATGGATGTATTGTATGATTGGAACTTACACTTCTTTATATAATAAGAGCCAACACGTTTTCATGCATATGTTGTTATTGTAGTTGGACTGTTCGGGTTGCTATAGAAATGTATGTTGTTTAACTTACGTAGTTTTGTATGAACTATTTTGTATGAAATTATGTGAATGTTATTGTAGATGTGATGTTGGTTTAACCATCACTTTGGATTACCGGCTGACCTACTTTCCAACTTGTGATGCATCTTCGCTTGTGTGTTCCCTTCCCAGCTGAGTACTGTTACAGGTTGCCAAGGGGTGCACTCATCTCAACCCCCATGTGTTAGAACCTCTCATACACCTTCCTTGACTCACTGCAGCGGTCACACCCTTGCTACTAACAGAGTGATCTTACTTGCCTCTGTGCGACCTATTGGTCAAGGTATTGCTTTACGACCCACTATTGGGAATCCTACACCAAACAGTTCGAGGTCTAATTGGGACTTCTTATCGGGGAGATCCGCTTACATGTTTGTGGGTCCAACACCGTCAACATTTTGGCACTAGAAGGAGGGCCATATGACAAGTTGAGTCCTCACATCTGTTTTGAATCTCTACACATCTATCATGACTCACTGTCGAGCTGATCTTCTAGAATGTATGTCTTATGGAAACAATTTCATCATCTTGAAAATGCTCTCAGATAACTTGTCTCATAAAACTTTTGATGGTGGAGGCTATGTAGCCTTGGTCAGGCATGCGGTCAGCATTGCAGGCTCATGAGAAAGACATGGATTCTTTGAATAATACATTAGTTATGCGTTGTTCATCTACACGCTTCGAGGGCACCCAATACATCGATGTGCCACACTGCCCAGAAAATATATTCATTCTCTTTCTCATCTAGTCGCATAGATAGACCATGCTTTCAATCACTTTAACTATAATGCACTCAACAAAGAAATTCTGGAATTACGAAAAGCACCCGATGAATCCGTTGAATAGTTTCACACACGCTTTTGTAATCTTGCATACCAATTCCTGAAGATGATATTGATTGGGAATTTCTTGATCGCAGATTTGAGTATCTTCTTCACCTATCTGAACCTCACTCAACACACTTTGGTGATGGAGTTGCACAATCACAGGCAGTCATAGTCACTGTCACAAGTGACTGTCCGCCTTCACCTCATCACATTGTTCCACCACCATCGAGTGATGTGGGAGATCATGCACATACCTTTGTTGAACTGCCACATCCTCCCACCCCACTTGCTCTTGATATTTGCATAGATTTGGTTTTCAATCTCATTGGTTGTCATGTGGACTCATTCCCTCGACCTCCATCCTCGCATTGTGTTTATCCTCTAGATTGTATTGTCTTGTGTTCTCCCATTCCGGACTCCTCACCTATTTTGAACGAGAATCAAGCTATTGATGGAGTTGGTGTTATGCAACCAACCTGTGTCATCATTCATGATAAGTGTGTGCTAGAATCTAAAGAAGAACATGTGGTGAAGGATGACTCTCTTCCAGCCGCGCCTCATCTGCTTCATCCTGACATCCGTTCTGATTCTGCAATTGCTAGTTCCCCTTGTGAAAACTCATTTCCGGATGCTTCTACTTCCAATAATTCACAGGACATGTCAGATGTCAGTCTGTCATCATAGTGCAGAGAGGACACATCTTCTTCTAGAAATCTGTCCAATTTGTCATCTATCTTTCTTGAAAACACAGAGGGTGAACATTTTTTCTTCTCATCTACCCCTCTACCTGATTCATCAAATCTTGAGGATGCCGCCAAACATCCTGAATTTTTTGATCTTGGATGTTGTGATCTATTCATTTCCTCATTCGATCACGATGTTGATTCAACTGTTTTTAATCTATCCAAGACCTTCATCTATGATGATCTATCTATCAACGAAGTCGAAACCCCCTAGACTATTGAGGCACTTCAACCCGAGTTGATGGTTATGTTAGGCCCTCGCTCTCCTTAGGTTGGTTTCAATTTCGGTCAGGAAATTGTTGAAACACTCAAGGATCCTCATCACTCTCTGCTTTGCATTGAATATCAACCAAACACCCAGATTTCAATTCCTCCACTCGAACTACACGATCCCATCGCTCATGCATTGGAAGAATCTTACACATCAAGCACACATGCACAACACAAGTGGTCTACCTTTCTCACGTTTACTTGCATGACATAGTTAAGAGAATGCATACAGTCCACATCTGCACGAAGTGTAGCACAACATCATGACAGCACCAGAAAATGCATGTCATACACTTTCACTCATCTTTGTTCTGTGGTCACTTGTAAGCTCAGAGTGTGTTTGTCTTCACTGTTACATCTTTCTTGTTTGCTGGTTCGCACAACTGTCTTGTTCACGAACCATGCCTTCACCAACATGGGTTAACCGATGTGCCGGTGGCTACATTGGAGGGTTCACTTCACGTGAGATGACCCATGCACTGTTAGCTTAGGAGTAGGAGTAGTGTTTTCTTTTGAGTTGTTTGCTTGCATGCTTATTTGCTTACTTGCTTTGTTTGTTTGTGTGTCTGCTTTCTTGTTGGATTACTTGCTTTGCTTTCACTCTTGTTTCTACTCTTGCTTTGCTTTGTTGTTTGTTAGTTCGCTTGTTTCGTTCATAGGTTAGTTTCGCATGAAACCATGTATGACTCTTGAGACGAGCCGGGTGAAGTACAAGAGGGCTTGTACAACTATCACTACTTGGTTATCTGTCATCTTTCCTCTGTATGAAGAACTTGTTACTTTTGGTCCATGATACATCGAAGTAAAATACATACTATTCGAAGTGAACCTTGGTGAAAACACGACGCTTGCGTGCTAACTATTGTCACCTTCTTTAGTTGGTTGTTTTTGGGTTAACCCTTGTTAGCTCAGTCAAGTAGAGTAAGGTGAGGGAGAAAACCTAAACAGTCACGTCAGAGATATAATAAACTACTTCTCTGCTGGAACAACCCCTTCTACTCTCAATAAATCGATCTCCCTCTTCCACCTCTGAAATGAATAAGTCTTATGCACAATTGAAAAAAATAAAAAAATAAAAAAGTTTAAAAAGTTTAAAAAAATGAAAAATGAATAAGGCAAAAGAAGAGAAAGGCTTCCTACGCAAAGAGCTTATGCAAGTAACTCCGCCAGGGTACTGACTAGGCTCCCTGACAGCGAATCCATGCTTGTGTTCCTATGTGACTTCGTCGAGGTACTGTCTAAGCCTGCTGGTAGCGAAGCAACATCAAAGATGAAACTAAGACTCTGATGACTATACTGCTTGTGCACCAATATACCCCTCAACCCTAATCGAAACAACTGTGTTGCCTTGGCTTGGAATGCATGTCAATCGACCAAGAGCTTGGTAGATGCTACATCTTACAATCAAGCTAGTGTGGTTCCAAGATGAACTGAGAATTGAACAATACTTACAGAGGTGTTAGACTTTCTTTTCACGAACAAGGTCCATTCAGAGAGCTGGAGTTCTACTAGTGTGTCGCCAAGTGTTGTAGCATCTACAACCACCCTCCAAATTTTGGCTTAGCTTCATTTTGGAGCCTCCCTTCCAACCTTCACAACAATTTGCCTTGCTTCATCAAGTTCACAAGCTTCAGTGTTTTTCTTGCACAACGGAAGCCTGTCGATCACAACTTGATGCACTCCCCTGACAGGCTGATCACTCGGACTTGGTCCAGCTGTAAGCTAACCAGCCTTCCCTCTAGAAATTGTGCAATCCTAACTGGAAGCCTGCTGGGCTTTAGAATTGCACAATTCTACCAATCAACCCTCATAGAGAAAATTGCGCAATTTTCCCCCACAAGGTTGCTCAGCCCAGAATTTGCACAAATTTGGGCAGTAGTCAACTACTCTGCCCAAAAATTGTGCAAATCTCTTGGGAAGCCAGCCTAGCATCCTAGCTAGAAATGTGTATTTTCTCCCAGCAGTTAAGAAGTCTCTTGCATGTGCAGTTGAGTTGACCGGTTCCCTTTGGGACCAAGCAAAATTGACTTGCATGCATGGGCTGCTTCTCCCAAGGCAACATGCAAAGGAATCCCTTGTTTTAGGGGTCTATGTTTAGAAGTTAGAGGTTACATGCAAGGATAATTTCATAAACCTTCCACCAAGTGTCGCTTTCCCTAGATTTGTTGCATGCATGTCACAACCTTGATGTTATCAAAACTCATCAATCGAACGCTGCAAAGCTCATTCCTCACATCAACTTTGTAGCTCTGACATCCCACATCACATCTAGGAGTAGTTGGCACATTCAGCTCAACTGTTTTTGGGTAAGACCACTTTCCATGCCTTGTGTTGCATTTTTGTCCCTTTTAATGTTTTCTCTTGTGTGAGTAATGTTTGCCTGATTTCAGTGAGCGCTTGTTGTTGTTTACATGTATACTAGCTTGTCCTAGCACTGTTTTAGTTTTCGTTGTTATCTCATTACTGTCACAAGCATGAAACTATTTTGCATGAATGGTCACCGATTCAGTGAATCGCCTCACCCACATGCATGTTGTTATATTTTTTGAATCTGTCATTCTTTGTTTGCATGCATGATCATTCACTTATGCTTACACTCATTATCGCCATGCATTCACACTCACATTCACTTTTATTCATCCATCGGTGAGTGTGGCCAACCTTGACCTAGACTCTACCTCACCAGGCAACATTGCACAATCCTAAGAGGGAAGGATCTGCCTTCCTCTCCATAAATTCACATTTATGCCCAAGCACTATCCTTCGAGACTGTTTTACGCATTTCTGACAGACAGTGACTATTGGCCCAGAAAATTGTGTAATGCAGTCACTAAACCTGTAACCATTACCAACTAAGATTGCGCATTGTGCAATCCCAACAGTCAACAACCAGATTGGACTCTACATTGAGCAGTTCCAGCAGTTAGCTAGTCTCCCAGCAGCCTAGACTGTGGCTTTTGCAGTCTTGGTAATCAGTCTCCTGACCTCCCAGCCGAAATTGCACAACCTTCATGATCAGTCACACATGTATGTTGAAAGTCATTTCTCAAGTTCATTTTGGTTTTCGACTAACATATTGCTTTCCATGAGTGTTTCCACGTCTCCAGGTATTGTAGGTGTTCATCTGCCTCTTAGTAGTGCAAGTATAGTGGTTTCCAAGAGGGCAAAGTCGAAGACACTATTCAGAGCACACCTGGAGATGTAGTCGATCAAATGTCTATGAGCTTGCTTACTCGCGAAGATATCAAGTTGTTCGTAGACAAGAACATCAAGTTAGCACAACGAGCAACATCATGAACAACAGTTGAAGGCAACATACCGAACACAACAAATGCATCGAATACAACGAATGTAGAGAATGCAGTGAATGCAAGAGGAAGGTTGTTGACAACACATAGGTGGAACAAAGTTGCAAGATCAAGCAGATCCACTGATAATGAAAGCAACTTTGAAGACTCGGGCTATGAAGTAACAACGCGACATGAAGATCACATGAAGACAGAGAATGGAACAAATAAGGAGTTGCATGTGCTGAAGCAACAACTCAAGGAAGAACATGAAGCTGCACAAACAAACGAATGAGTTGCAACAGGAACAAGAACAACAGTGGGCGCAACATGCACTCACGGATGAAACTGCACCCATACAAGTTAAAGATCCATCCCAACCACTGGCATGGAGCAGACATGGTGAGGAGTGTTTTTGATCGCATGTAAGGGATTCAGCAGCATACAGGTCATTGTGCGCACACACGCGATCCAACCCCTTCAGCACACTCACCAAGGCGAAGACAAGAAGCAAGTCCAACTGGAGCTAAACATGTACTTCGGCAAGTTGATCTGCATGACCACCAACACACACTTGAATATCAGCACAGATACTATGCATCAATGTGTTTTCGGTTCAGATGCACCCAAGAAGACCATGCACATGTTAGCAGATGTGTTGGATGAAGGAGGTGAACCAATGTACCGGTTGCAACAGAGGCAAGAGTTTGCTTTAGCAAGACGTCACCATGGGGTGCATCCACTCCATCACAAATGACCAAGCTTGGCATTAGCTCACCACCTTCACCATCACAAGCATGTCAAAGAGTTGGTCTCATCACAATGGACTGAGTGTCAATGATGTCTTGCATGGCTTGCTCAAGCCATGTTGTCTCACATGAGTACATGTGGATTATAATGTAATGTCATGTCAAGTGTAAGTCAAGTATCAATAGTTGGATGTAATAGTCATAGAGTAGGTGACAAGTCATGAGGATAGTTGGGTTGTCACAAAAGGGAATGTCAAGCGTCACCCCACCCTTTTCTATAAATAGTCCCTCATAACTCATTGTACAAGATTTTGGTCAGCCAAGCTTCTGATAAGGCTATCTTGGAGAGAGCTTGGGTAGTATTGTAAGGCACCTTGGCTTCTCCACTACACAGAGCTAGTACATCTCTTTGGAGGAGCAGGTGGATGTCACTGTAAGATTCCACTGTTTGGGCTAGTGGGTTTACATGGATGTATTGTATGATTGGAACTTACAATTCTTTATATAATAACAGACAACATGTTTTCATGCATATGTTGTTACTGTAGTTGGACTGTGCGGTTTTTGTAGCAATGTATGTTGTTTAACTTACGTAGTTGTGTATGAACTATTTTGTATGCAATTATATGAATCTCGTTGTAGATGTGGTTGGTTTAACCATCACTTTGGATTGTCGGCTGACCTAATTTCCAGCTTGTGATGCATCACCGCTTATGTGTTCCCTTTCTAGCTGAGTACTGTTACAGGTTTCGAAGGGGCGCACTCATCTCAACTCCCATGTGTTAGAACCTCTCATACAGCTTCCTTGACTCACTGTAGTGGTCACACCCTTGCTACTGACAAAGTTATCTTACTTGCCTCTGTGAGACATTGCAGTCAAGGCATTGCTTTACGACCCACTGTTAGGACTCCTACACCAAACAGTCTGAGGTCTAATTGGGACTTCTTACCGGGGAGATCCCCTTAGATGTTGGCAGGTCCAACACCATCAACAATTACAAATATTCAAATAAAATTTATCTTAAAGAATGATTACACCCTTTTTTGAGATGTTGGGGCTATAAATCATTTATGGATTTAGTTCTATCTAAACCAATGTAAATCCTTTCTTTACTTACAATGTCACCCATAATTTTTCCTTCTCATACTACAAACAAACATTTCCTTGGATTAAGAGATATGTCATACAATCTACAACACTAGATTATTCATCTTAGATGCTTAATATGGTGTTCTCTTAGTTTTGAATGGACATTAATATTATCTTGATCATTTTCCATAAACTTACCTATCACGTGCTGAATGCATAATCTATGTCTCTTTGAAATGTAGCTCTGGCATTCTTCAACCTAAAGGGAATCCTTGCATACGAGAATGTTTCCCATGGTGTTGCAAAAGTGGTCTTGTTTCAATCATCTTCGGAAACTAACACCTGATTAAATCTTGAGAACCTATCCAACATAGACATTAATGCAAAACTTGCAAACTATTGGAGGATAAATTTCATGTTTGGGAGTGGATAATTTTATATATGCTTTATTAAGATCTCAATAAATATTTTAAACTTGAACTAAAAATATATTTATATTTCATAAAATTTGTGTTGGGGGGCTGCAATTATACAAACTTTACAAGTATTTCTTGTTGTCCCAAACTAATTAACATTGTAATAGAAACAAACTTCTAAATTGTGATCCAAGAATATGTCCTAGAGTAGGCATGGGAAAGTTACAATGTTCTAAAAATACTAGCTTGTAGATCCTCTAAAATAGACCAACTAAAACCTGGCACTTACAAAACATAGTTTGTAGGTAGTCTTAAGAACTGTAGTGAAGATCAGAACCCCATCCACATTAAGGTTTCATTTTTCTAGATGTACCCCCTCATTCACAAGGAGGTTTGCTTTCTTGTTGTTGTGCCTATGGATATGAATAAATTATTTGGAGTGAAATATTCCTAGCATATGATAGATCCTTTTCACAATAGCTTGAAATCTTGTTTCAAATGAAAGAGATCCATTGATGAGGTGGCACAAAATAATGGCAAATTCACCAATGATAATAAAATCTTGAATGTTTCTCTTGTTAGCTAGAGAGAGACCTTGTAGAAGTGTGTAGGATTTTGCTTGGTTGTTTGTGGTGATTCCTATACTCCAATATTATGGGTATTCCCATTGATCATTAAGGTGATAGATCACCCCCCCTCCCACCTCACTACTACCACCCCTGGATTATTTTTAGCCATGTCATCAAACCACAATATATAATACTTTTGTTCAATTGTTCATTTATCAAATTGAACTTTTAAGATTTTGAGATGCTAGTTAGGTGGAGAAGTACTTATCAGAATTCCT
The DNA here is from genome assembly GCA_000404065.3 of Pinus taeda. NCBI lineage: Eukaryota > Viridiplantae > Streptophyta > Pinopsida > Pinales > Pinaceae > Pinus > Pinus taeda. Next base: position 47,265 of record APFE031226919.1, read on the forward strand.
AGAGAGGTCCACCATGCATTCTCTTTTATATCTAAGGCCTAAATTAGTTTGAGCTTTAAGGATTCGGAGATGAAATTTTCCTTCATGAGAACCATTGAATTCCCAACACTTCTCCTAAAATTTGGTTAATTCCCTTGGAAGGTTTGTCTATTCCTATTCAACCAATTTTTCCAACTCATATATTTAGGAAGAGAAAGCCAAATCCTTTTGAAGAGAGGTTTACATCTAATGGACTCATTGTAGTAGTTTTCCCAACTTCCAAGAAGTTCTTGAATATCACTTGGCATCCTTACTCTGCCACAGATTCTTAGAAGAATGTTGTCCCAAACTAGCTTGGATAAGGGGAGAAAAGGAAGAGGTGGTTGATTGATTCTTGGTTATTCTTGCATAAATCACATATGGATAGGCCTACTATTTCTCTTTTATCGAATTTTTCTATTATCAATATTGTTTCATGCACTAGCACTCAACAAATGATGCTAATTTTAGGGAGACCATCATAACTCCAGGTCTTCAATGATATTTATTTATTTATTTTGGGGATGATCCATCTTGGAAAATGATAGCCTTACAACCTTCCTCAACCATGTAATATGCCTTCCCCCACCCACGAGCATATGAATCTTCAATATGAAGAAAAGTGTATCCCAAGGGAAGAGTTTCCATCTCTATGTGGATCAAGTGGAGTTGACATGATAACTAACCCAGTCCCACCCAGTCCATCTGCCTATCTATGAGGATGAGGAGATATCAAATAGAGTGCATATTCTAGATTAGGTGAGCCAATTAGGCAGAAGCCTAAAACTAAAATTTAGGTTAATGGATTGATTGCTTTGAATACTTTCATTCCAAATGCTTAGTTACTTTCCATTACGAAGTTGCCATGCCAAATTTTCTTTGATGGTTAGAATGGTTATTGTAATAATCTTCTAGATATGTGAAACCTCTTTGATGACTTACATAAAGTTAAGAAAATCCATATGATCTCCATGACAATAATTTCTATGCAAGACGGAATTCCACCAGTGGCCTAAAATTAATCACCACGCCACCTTAGCTCTAAGAGCCAAATTCATATGCATAGGATCTCTAGTGCCCATTCTGCTTAATACCTTCAGTGTACATACCATTTTCCAGTTCATCAGTTGGAATTTTTTGGATTTATATTTTCCTCTTTGTGAGAGGAATTTACAAATATCTTGAGCCATTCTAGCTCGGACTCCTATAAGCACTAAGAGAGCAGAAAATTGAAAAAGAGGGAGGGTTGAGAGCACATATTGAAGCAATATAAGCTTGTTTTCCAAATTGATCCATTACGCCCCCCACTTGTTGAACTTTGGATTGGATTTATTTAAGGATGGGGAGCCATGAAGGATGAAAGGAATGCTTGAGAAATATTGATATCCCAAGATATTTAAAGTATTTCTAAGGTTCTTTGCTTGCAATTCTCAATTCTCTTAGAATTTAGCTCTAGTAAGTTTTTTTATGTTCCAAGTGTATAAGTGGTTCTTTTCTCCATTTAAATGCCCCCTTGAAACTTTCAGAAATTGTATATGACTTGCTTGAATCTCATAGTAATGATAATGGAGGCTCCTATGAGTGAGATAGTGTCATCCACGAACTAGGTGTGGTTGATGCTCTTAACTCCCCTTACAAATAAGATTCCCAAGAGTTGACACATTCTTCATTCATAGTTTATTTTGTTTCTCATAGCTTCATCCATAATAATTTAGATATTTTTTGAGAGGGGACACCCCTACATCTAGCCTCTTGAAGCCTTGTAGAAGCCTAAGGGCCTATCATTGATAAGGGAGGAGATCCATGGATTCTCAATGATTCAACCATCCAAGAAATGAATTTGTAGCATAATACTTTTTTTCCTAATATCACAAGGAAGAAAGAATGTCAAACACTCTCAAAAGCATTATCCATGTCTTTCTTTATGACCTTTCTCTTGTCACCTCGAGTCTTTCTTAAATGGACGACCTCTTGGACCAAAATAAATTTTTCCAATATCTGCAAGTTACCAACAAACCCACCTTGTTTTTTCAAGATAATTCCTAGCAGTGACAAATTGATTCTAGAGGCTATAACTTTGGAAATAATTTTATAGGACATGTTACATAGAGAGACCGATCTAAAGCAACATAAGGAGGAAGGGATTACCTATTTATGAATGGGTGTTGATAAGGATGTGTTTATGCTCACACTCATTTTTTTTTTAAGTTCTTGATGTAATCTGTTAGTGCTTGAGATTTCACCTAGGCTGAGATAGACAAACCTCAAAGCTACATCAAACCATTTCACCTCGTAGCTAGCCCTACGGGGTATGAGAAGGCTCTCTCCGGTCAAACTCGGTAGATTTTTCAATAGGATTGAGTTGACCAATTAGGAACAAGGATTTTAGGCTAGTAAACTGATAAGGGGGGTTGATTTAAAGTTTTTGGGTTTTTTTGGTGGCAACTGGAGGGAGTGCAATTCAGGGTGCGGGGATTGAGCTCAGTTTTTGCAGGTGGGTCTTTGGGGCAAGGTAGGAGTTTATGTTGATGCCTTTAGCTGAAAGAGATGATCAAGGAGGAAAGAAGAGAAGCTAAAGAGGGCAAACAATGAATTCGAATCCTCTCTAGACAGTGGAAAACATAAATTTTAAACAAAATTGAAAGCTGAGCATGGCATGCATGAATTCAAACTTTATCACTTCTTTTGTTTAAATAGCAGCAAGAGATTAAGAAATGGAACACATAAACACACTTACAATGACAAGTAGGAAACACACCATCAACATAATAATCCACAAGAATCCACAATGAAGTCTGCAAAACCCTGGCATTCCTTTTCCTCAAATTGCAGAAATACAAGTAAACAATACAATAGAGCTTCTCCCTCTAGAGTCCAACCATGAAAATGAGAAAGAGAAGGCATAATATAGAAGGTCTAACTCCTTTCCCCACCTCTAGGAGTCGAGTTCAGCTTCCTAGGAGCTGTTGCAACTAATTCTAAATCAATCACTAGATAATAGGCCAGCTCAACAACTTGCCTCTAAAACTTAGGAAACCTATCCATGCATTAAATATTTACTATTTACATCAAAGAAGCTTCTAGAAGTGTTAAATAAGAGTAAAAGTATCTAATGCCATGAAATTTACACAAGAATCCATCATTTACATGCCCAAATAGTCAACCAAGTGAAAACAGTGCTTTGCTGGCCGAATTGGTCAAAAATTGGCAAATTTTGCCTGAGTGGTCGCACCTTTGGCTCGAGTGGTCGCACCTTTTTGCAGCTCTGTTTGAGGGCCTTCCCGATGTCCAAATCAGGTGCAGGATAGCTCGTTGGAAAGGCCTGGAAGTCTACTTTCCAACCCAACTAGAATTTATGACTTTGGAGTTGATTTGACCCCTCAAAAATCAAATCTCCCAAGACTGCTTTCTGCAACTCAAAAAAGGGGCAGAAAGTCAAAATTGTCATGTATTTTGAGCTTTTGGGAGCCCAAATCTTCGCAAAATTTGAAACCCTTCCATAGGCAAGTGTACTTTTGCATGAAAAATCCAACCATGTAGAGTTTTCCCCGTTCTGAGCTGTCCCCACGACTGGTCTCGTACGGGGTGAGACCACTCGAATGGCCAAACCTGGAAAATTCCCAAAAATGTCAAAAATGCTTCAAAATTCTCAAAATCTCTTGGGTTTGTTGCTAGGAGGAAGATAATGAGTACCATGGTGAGTGAGAGAGGCCTCGGCCAAGATACTAAGCGGGTTGGTCTTCTTCCTTCCTTTGGGAGCCTT